>JASANB010005651.1:0-23274 GCA_030248155.1 Sabatieria punctata
ACCAGCCATATACACAGGTACCCAAACTATAGGGAAATAGTGCAATAGCGGTGAGATTTTGTGAAATCTCAGTGCGATCTTAGTAAATCTTAGTGCAATCTTGCAAAATCTTAGTGAAATCTTGGTAAATTTTAGTGCTATAGGTCATGTGTTGGTGCTATATAGCCCATATACCAGCCATATACACAGGTACCCAAACTATAGGGAAATAGCGCAATACTGGTGAAATCTCCAGTAAAGAGCGCCAAATCTTCAGTAAAGATCGCAGAATCTTTGTGCAGATCGAAGAAGATCGATGATCTTAGTAAGATCTTTGTAATCCTAAGGTCGGGAATGTGAATCTCGAAATCCTGAGGGTTTTTCACGAATTGACAGCCAGATTGGATGATTGGGCGCCGATTCTAAACGTGTCTTATTTTTAATTACGTTTGTTTTTTAATTATTTTCACATTTTGTATTTATTTTCTAGCAATTGTTTGTTTTATTTTTGTTTAAAAATTTGGGCGCCGATTCTAATCGTATTATTTATATATTTTTAATTACATTTGTTTTTACAATTATTTTCACATTTTGTATTTATTTTCTAGAAATTGTTAATTTTTGTTTTCAAATTTGAATTTCCCGCCGAAAACAAGCCCAAATTCTTAGGAGGGCAATTTGAATTTCCCGCCAAAAACAAATCCAAATTCTGAAATATTCTTGTGAAACAGTTACTAAAAACAAAATTCTTAAACTTACCTCAGAGAATTTGTGAAGCTGAAATTTATGCACAGTCTCACCGACCGGTGATTTTGCTGAAATTCGTAAGTACTGCTTTACTACACCAAATTCTCAATCACGAAATTTCCCAACCAAATTCTCAACCATCAAATTTCCCAACCAAGTTTAGCAACCAAAAATGCCCAACCAAATTCTCAACCACAAAAACGCCCAACCAAATTCTCAACCACCAAATTTCCCAGCCAAGTTTCGCAACCAAAAATGCCGAAACAAATTCTCCACTACCAAATTTCCCAACCAAAATCAAGCCTCAAATTCTCAACCACTAAATTTCCCAACCCAAACTCTGAGAAACAAAAAAACAGATTTACGAAACTCCCACCCCCGGTTTTGAAACAATGGAGAAGACTGTGTCAGAGGTGGAGGGGCAGAGCAGGAGGGACAGAGCTGGAGGGGCAGAGTTGGAGGGGCAGAGCTGGAGGGGCAGAGCTGGAGGGGCAGTGCTGGAGGGACAGAACTGGAGGGGCAGAGCTGGAGGGGCAGTGCTGGAGGGACAGAACTGGAGGGGCAGAGCTGGAGGGGCAGAGCAGGAGGGACAGAGCTGGAGGGGGAGAGTTGGAGGGGCAGAGCAGGAGGGACAGAACTGGAGGGGCAGTGCTGGAGGGGCAGTGCTGGAGGGACAGAACTGGAGGGGCAGAGCTGGAGGGGCAGAGCAGGAGGGACAGAGCTGGAGGGGGAGAGTTGGAGGGGCAGAGCAGGAGGGACAGAGCTGGAGGGGCAGAGCAGGAGGGGCAGAGGTGGAGGGGCAGAGGTGGAGGGACAGAGTAGGAGGGGCAAACATCAACACATATCTAGACCTTTTAGACATCTAACTCTAACTGATAGTGTGGCTCAGATGGTAGAGCGTGCAACTTTGAAGCAGAAGGTAGATGGATCGAACCCCACCTGAGCAAAAGTTTTTATTTCCAGCCAAAATCAAGCCCAATTTCTGAGGGGGGGGCAGTGACGTAGTAAGGCGGCATCTTAAGACGGACCTCTGTCAGAGGTCCGTCTTGAGATCACTGGGTGGGGCAATGATCACTGCACCCCCAGCCAGCCGCACCTTACTACTTACTAACTACGACTACAATTTAAAATTTGTAAAATAAATAGGTCTACCTCCAACACACACATTCCCACTGTGGCGATTGTTATGGGGCCAGCCGACATCGGCTCGAAGATGGCGTCGAATTTTTCCAAATCGTTCATCCCTAAAAGGAATTATATGTAGTCTGCTTGAGAGACAAACTGCTGTCGAACAGGTTAAGAAATAGAATCCCATGGTCTGCTTCTTCGTACTTCATGCAAAACCAAAACTTTGGTTGAGACCCAATTGGTACGAAGTTGGGAACCTGGCAACTCTTACTTATTCTTGTGGCCGGCACAGTTGGTGGAGTGGTTTTAGGCCGCACGGCCACTGTCGCGACGTCGTGCACTCATCCTCTCGGCGCGGCAAGTTCCTTGCCGCAAAGAGTTGGTTGCAAAATGCATTTTAAGAGCCAGTCTCTGATTCGATCGAGTCTTGGTATGTCAAGTTGAAAATCGAACTTTAGCGTTGAGAGCTGTGCGTTGGTACACTAATAGACATGCATGAGTTATAATAAACCTGCAAAGGGTTTACGGACCGTTTTTTGACACTCCATTCCCAAGATATACGCCATCGAAGATCGGGACGCTTATGGGACCAAAATTTTCAACTCTGATTTCTTTCGTACTACAGTAATATGGGCTGGGACTTGGGAGTTAAAAATTGGGGGCTTTAGGCAACTTTTGGAGTTGTTTCAGAATTTTTGATCATTGGTCCAAAATCATTTTTGAGGAAAGCATATTTTTTCGACCCCCCTCGGAGCCCCCAGCTTGGCTAGAAGCCCGCTACACCTACTGTTGTTTGTGTATACACATACACATTTACCATACACAAAAATACACATTGTTTTTTCAATGTGTATACACATACACATACACATACACATTGAAAATTCGGATACACATTACCATACACAAATGGTACTCAAAATGTGTATTTTTGTGTATTGTATGTGTATTTGATCAGCAAAAGTCGATAAAATTTCGAACAGAAACGTAAAATTTCGATGTTTTTGCAGCAGTAATAAACAGTAGATATCCTCATAATGCCTTCAAATAGCCTAAGTAACTAGATTTCAACGCTATCCAAGGTTTAAAGCAGGGATGTGAGGTGGGAAAAAAACACCGAAAAAAAACTGTTTTTTTTCCGGAAAAAAACCGGTTTTTTTCCTGAGGGTCGGAAAAAAACATAAATCGCGGAAAAAAACTCAAGCTAAAAATAGCTAATTTACGTCATTTTTCGTTTAAAAAATGGACTTTTGCTATGTATAATAGGCCATACTGACTCAAAACTGTTAGAAAAACAACAAAAAAGACCAAATTTGGCATGAAAAAACGAAAATGCAAACTGCTGTAAGAAAATTTGCATATAGCGTTATTTATGGAACCTCTCAGGCACTGTTTCATGCCTGTTTCGTGATTTATATCAGTGTAACACGTGTATTTCTGGTCTAACAAGACTGAGGAAGGCGCTAGAAAGCGTTAGGAATCATAAAACCAGCCTAGGATACTCAGAACTTGGGCTGGAGTTTTTTTCCGCGATTTAGGAAAAAAACCGGAAAAAAACTGGAAAAAAACAAGCCGAGGTTTTTTTCGGAAAAATATACAACCCTGGTTTCAAGCAGCAGACATTGAGAGATTTGGCTTTCCTAGCATTTCTGACTGAAAATCTACCAAAAAATTGCATTTTCAGTACAATACACATACACAAATATACACAAAAATACACATTGTTTTGTTGAATGTATATACACAAATTACCATACACATTTGAAGGTAAATGTGCATACACATGCACATACACAAACGGAAAACCCAATACCAAACAACAGTAGCTACACCGTTTTTTTCACTACTTTGTACGAGTCATTCTTTCCTGAATGGTGAAAATCTTATGAAAATCGGTTTGACTATGCCTGAGCTGGAGTTGGTCGCTTGATTTCGGGTTTCCACTGCAAGAAGGCTTGGTTCCTAATGAAGACTACTACATAAGTAGGTCATAGCTTTAGCCTGAGTAACCCTAGCAGCCCAAACACGAGCTTGAAACCAAGACCTAAACCTACCGTAATCTGGACAAACTCCTCCCACCTCAATAACCGACAAATGAGCGGGCTTACAAAGGGCGGGTCCAATTTTTAATCTGCTTTGAACACGTCACGAACTGCTGGCTGATCAGCCGTAGGGATTGAACGAAAAAAGTTCAATAAATGACAGACAGTAAGAAATCTACCAGATGGTTAGTTAATTTTTACAAAGCGCAAGGCTTACTGTGAATTTTACAGAATATTTTTTGCAGTTTACTTTCTTCTTCTTCAATTTTTCCCCCTCAGTAAGGAATGTGGAGGCAATTATTATTATGTAGTATGCTAATCGTTATCCAAGCAGGGCCGATATACAGGTACATACATATGGTAAGAAAGAGGCTTGGGAAATTGAGAGGGTACTGTACTGTGCATATAAACACATGTACCGGAGTTTTCCACTTGCAGGTGGAAAATCTATATTTTACAATTAAAGCTCGATGTTCTGCGTGAAAAGCATAAAATACACTGGCTTTCACCTTTGCAACTACTGACTGTACATTTAAGCCTGAATAGCTCAGTTTTAAACAAGTTTTGAAACTTAGGCACCATAGAAGCTCCAATATGCGTACAGCAACTATCTAAACCTATAAAATCAATAATTTTATCAAGTCTACTCATGTTTGCTAGCGATTCTTGAACGACCTGAGTTCAGAACTCCATATTCATTAGTTATCTTGTGAAAAATATACACGAAAACACACCATTGTGAGCTTAGACCCGGATCTTATAACTGGAAAATGCCCACTGACAGACCCTGCTTTCTGACAACCTTCTATAAGTCCCGAGTCTTGCTGGCACAGTTGGTGTAGTGGTTTAGGCCGCATAGCCACTGTGCGCGACGTCGTCCGCTCATCCTCTAGGCGCGGCAAGTTTCTTGCCGCAAAGAGTTGGTCGTTGGCGCAAAGCTCCACCCAGGCCACCAAGCTGGTGACAGCGAGTAAAATACTGGATCTGCCGTTGCACCAAAGCCGCTCCACAAAGCATGTCGCGTTGGAGAAGATCTACGTTATCAGAAGCTGTCTGAGAGACCAACTATGCCGGGAGCCCTCTGGCATAAGGGGCACCGGCGTTCGTCGAGCCGTCAGAATCATAGCATCAACACGCCCGACGCCTCCTGGTGACCGGCACCCAGCAGCATGGCTAGGAGGAGTGGCTGGCAGTGTAAGAAGGGCAACGTCCAAGATGACGAATCATGGAGGTAGCGAAATGGAGCACGAGTCTGATGGTAGGCTGTAAGGCCCCCGCAAATCGGATCGGAATCGAACGGGTCTTATAATCGGAAAAGAAACCCTGTTATAAGACCCGGGTCTTAAAACCGGAGGGGTCTGTAGGTGGAAAACTCCGGTACATACAATTCACATACGAATTATTCAGGCACCATATTACGAATTTATACAATATCATCGTTACTAACCATCCATTGTTTCCAGTAGTAATTAACCGATCAACAAACATAGGGCTTTGTACACATATCCCCACCCGGTTTCGCTAGCCAAGAACTTTTTTGTTTGTCTACCAAATCGGCTGATTTTTTTATTTGATACGTGGACAAACTTCGCATTTTACTGTTTCAAATTTCGATTGGTTCACCATGAAATGCCTGAAAATTCTAATTCAATTCAATTTACCGGCAATTCCACCATAAATTGATATATGAATGAGACTGTAAAAGGTCTCAGGAAAAACTAGAACCTCTCAGCTTCCATTTATTGGAATGCTTACTTATCTCTTACGGGCAGACCGTGCACCAATTGGTGCACGCGACAATTTTTCTTCACGCATTTGCCGATCAGCTTCGCCCGGGTTCATCACGCAAAGCCGATCAGCTTCGCAAAATTTAAACCTCGATCAGCTTCGCATTTGCGTTATGACTCTTTCCATCACGCAGCGTTTTCATCGGACAAATTTTTTCAGCTTTGCACGGGTTCATCACGCAAAGCCGATCAGCTTCGCAAAATTTAAACCTCGATCAGCTTCGCATTTGCGTTATGACTCTTTCCATCACGCAGCGTTTTCATCGGACAAATTTAATCAGCTTCGCACGGGTTCATCACGCATTTTCCAGGCCAAAAATTCGAATTGGCTCATCGGACATTTGACGGCCCTGCACGAGAGGGTTATTACTGAGTGTCAGAAACAGTAATACTTTACTGAATACTTGTTGAGTTTAAAGCTTAGATATGTATTAGGTATAAATACCGAGACCACAGTAAAGGCCCGGTGCCGTGACAGCACACAGAGCTCCAAGCCACTCTTAAACACAGTAGAGTTTAAGAGACTAGTCAGATCGCGCACGTATTCGCCAAGTCAATTAGCAGAAAAGCCTGTCATTGACGCAAATACGTAGGTGTGTCAGAAGGTTATTGTGACGCTAGGCTAGTGTTGTTAGGACTACTAGTCAAAGTCAAAGTCATAGTTAATACTTTTGTGATATTGCAATCAAAGGTATACAAGGTCAAAGTTTGACTTCCTTCGGTACCATAAATACATAGTCAAATGAAAACCGGATAGTCAAACCGTTTGGCTATGACTACATTTTTTACAAGAAGCATGCTTTTCAAGCGTATTACCACATTTTACTGATCGCGACTAAATATTTCATAAGTTTGTTTCATTTATACCTCTTTAGAAGACCAAACAACCCTTTTCTCTAATTGTCAGTTGTGACATGTCAGTCAGCAAAGCTATGTTTTACGTAAGACAAATTCTGCAGTTTCGTCAGGGCGAAAATCATGACATTACAATGCCTTTCCAATGGAGCAAAGAGGAACGAGAGAAAAGTCAAGAACTACTTTGATTTTACACCAAACTGAAGTGGGTTTTTGACCATTTTTGCGGCGTCTAACATTGAGATTTTCATTTTTAGCAGTTCAGTTCATTTCAAACTGAACGATTTACATGTATGGACTCAATCAGAGTCATTTTGATGGACAATTGGTGACTGAAGTATTTAAGAGTCAGTCTCTGAACTGATCGAGTTTTGGCCCTTTGCCTTATTCAGACCCAAAATTGAAACTTTGGCCTAGAGAGCTGTAAGTTGGTACACTAATACATATCGATGGGTTATGTAACCACCGCAAAGGATTTCCCGATTCGACGCTCCACGCTCGAGATACAGCCGTCTGAAAATCGGCTCGCTTAACTATGGGGCAAAAATTTCGAACTTGAATTTCTTTCCTGCTAAAAACAGTTGGGACCTAGAATTTGGGGATTTTACGTAACTTTTAGAGTACTTTAAGAATTTTTGGTCGGTTTTCGATTTTGACAAAAAAAATTTTTTTCGACCCCCTTCCCGCCCCCCTAGCTCGTCTGGAACCCCCCTATATGGGTTTTTTTATTTCAGATTATTGTAGCGCCATTTGTTGGCTACAGATCGGTGCCAAGCACGATAGCCCGCGACCCGGGGTTTTGGAGTAAATTGACTTCAAATGGCTGAAATCGCATTTTTTTCCAGTTTTACTATGGGACAAAATTTCGAACTTGAATTTCTTTCCTGCTAAAAACAGTTGGGACCTAGAATTTGGGGATTTTACGTAATTTTAAGAGTACTTTAAGAATTTTTGGTCGGTTTTCGATTTTGACTAAAAAAATTTTTTTCGACCCCCTTCCCGCCCCCTAGCTCGTCTGGAACCCCCCGTATGTGGTTTTTTGTTCCAGATTACTGTAGCGCCATTTGTTAGCTACAGATTGGTGCCAAGCATGATAGCCCACGGACCGGGGTTTTGGAGTAAATTGACTCCAAATGGCTGAAAATCGCATTTTTTTTCCAGTTTTACTGTTGGTCAAAATTTCGAACTTGAATTTCTTTCCTGCTAAAAACAGTTGGGACCTAGAATTTGGGGATTTTACGTAACTTTTAGAGTACTTTAAGAATTTTTGGTCGGTTTTCGATTATGACGAAAAAATATATTTTCGACCCCCTTCCCGCCCCCCTAGCTCGTCTGGAGCCCCCTATGTGGGTAATTTTATTTCAGATTATTGTAGCGCCATTTGTTAGCTACAGATTGGTGCCAAGCACGATAGCCCACGGCCCGGGGTTTTGGAGTAAATTGACTTCAAATGGCTGAAAATCGCAAATTTTGTCCCATAGTAAAACTGGAAAAAATCTGATTTTCAGCCATTTGAAGTCAATTTACTCCAAAACCCCGGGCCGTGGGCTATCGTGCTTGGCACCGATCTGGAGCCAACAAATGGCGCTACAATAATCTGAAATAAAAAAACCCATATAGGGGGGGTTCCAGACGAGCTAGGGGGCGGGAAGGGGGTCGAAAAAAATTGTTTTCCTCAAAATCGAAAACCGACCCAAAATTCTTAAAGTACTCTAAAAGTTACGTAAAACCCCCAAATTCTAGGTCCCAACTGTTATTAGAAGGAAAGAAATTCAAGTTCGAAATTTTGTTCCACAGTAAAACTGGAAAAAAATGCGATTTTCAGCCATTTGAAGTCAATTTACTCCAAAACCCCGGGCCGTGGGCTATCGTGCTTGGCACCGATCTGTAGCCAACAAATGGCGCTACAATAATCTGAAATAAAAAAACCCATATAGGGGGGGTTCCAGACGAGCTAGGGGGGCGGGAAGGGGGTCGAAAAAAATTTTTTTCGTCAAAATCGAAAACCGACCAAAAATTCTTAAAGTACTCTAAAAGTTACGTAAAATCTCAAAATTCTAGGTCCCAACTGGTTTTAGCAGGAAAGAAATTCAAGTTCGAAATTTTTGTCCCATAGTTAAGTGAGCCGATTTTCAGACGGCTGTATCTCGAGCGTGGAGCGTCGAATCGGGAAATCCTTTGCGGTGGTTACATAACCTATCGATGTGTATTAGTGTACCAACTTACAGCTCTCTAGGCCAAAGTTTCAATTTTGGGTCTGAATACTAAAACTCGATTGGTCCAGAGACTGACTCTTAAATGTAAATTTTGCTCTGTCTCAAAGAGTAGTCAAAGTAGACAAACCGGTGGTCATAGTAGTCAAATGACTTTAGGGGCGTGCAAAAATTAGGGATGTGTTTTTGAAGGCTAATTTTCATAATTTTCTCGCCGTGGCCAGTTTAAACAACTAAAACTTCTGTTAATTTTAGGCTTAGAATGCTTTTTAAACGCGTTTTTGAAGGCTAATTTTGCTAATTTGTTGCCCTGGTTGAGCAGCGTCTCAACCAGGAACTTTCAAAATTTTACACCCCCTTTCCGAAATCCTGGATACGCCACTGTCAATTTTTTCAAATACTTTGGTAGATTATCATTGGCAAAAACCAATCAGCTTTCTGGAGTACAATTTCTAAAAATTACTTCTTGATTCTGGGTCAGCAACCATAGTAGCATAAATTTTTTAGCTTGCTGTAAATATCTCCCTCTTGCTGGCACAGTTGGTTTAGTGGTTTAGGCCATAAAGCTGCCGTGCGCAACGCCGTGCGTTCATCTTCTCGGCGCGGCAAGTTTCTTGCCGCAAAGAGTTGGTCGTCGGCACAAAGCTCCACCCAGGCCACCGAAAGCTGGTGACAGCGAGTAGGTAAAATGGGAACTGACTGGATCTACCGTTCCACCGAAGCCGCTCCAAAGCATGCAATGTTGGAGGAGAGGGTCAATCACGTCAGTTGTCCATGGAAACCAACTATGCCTGGGGGCCATCTCACACCAGGGGCGCACTAAACGGACGTTGCGAGCCCACATCACCATCACGTCAACGTCTGGTGCCCAACAGCATGGGTAGAGTGGCTGGCAGTGATAGTAGGGAATGTATATAAGATGAGGAACCACGGGGTCGCGAAATGGACCACATAGGCCTGATCGTAGGCTGCAAGGCCGCCTGCACATCGGATCGGATCGAATACTTCCCTCAGCAAAAAGGCCAAATGCACGGAAACGTTGTAACCTTCTAATTAAAGTCTAACTAAATTCAATAGCAATACAACGGTACTTTTCTTCAAAAGGAGCACAAAAATAGAAGCCCGATTTCTGTTAGAAGTAAATGAGAGGCAAGAAACTTTCTATGTACTGTACATACATTTGCAAGGATCCAGCTTCAGTCAAATAGCGTGTCATGTACACATTACATTTCCATTACATTACATTCCATTACATTGCATTACATTTCGTGCATGTCATGTACACATTACATTTTTACATTACTGTGAAATTGCAGCGAGAAATTGAGGTGCATATAACAACCCACAGCATTCCTCCTTTCTGAGCCCGCAAACGTTTTTAGTAAGATGTTTTCATGGTGTTTTATGCATAAATTTAAAAACGGCCAAATGCTTAATTACATATTCTTGAAACAAATTAGGTGGATAACTAACCGTTCTAAAACAGTAAAGTGCCAGTTTGATGCGGAAAAACGGTAGTTCTATTTAACACTTATCTTAGAGAATTTTTGCTCAGTTTTGCTGAAACATCGAGTGCGTTTGAGCGATTTTTTTCTAAAAATACCCATTCATATTTTAAAAAATCGGGTATAACCCGGCATGGGAACACGATTTCAGGTAGTTTTGCTCAAAAATACCCACATTCTGGTATGGGTATGGGTATAGCCGATCAACAATAGTTGAAAGCAACTAGAGTTGTGAATGGCAGGTCAGATAATATGCAAGGCTGTTATATACACCTAAGACACGACTGGGCACGCAGGCCTCAACACAGCCAGGAGCCTGCATCAGACAGAGTCAGACAGAAGAAGTCACAATGATATTGTCATCCTCACTCTGTCTGTCAGACTCCTCCTGCAATCGAGAGGCAGAGTTATCTCGATTGCGGGCCTCCAACTCCGCTGCAGACAGTCTCACACATCTCAAGTAGCAGCGGAGATAGAAGCCCATCGTCAGCTGCCTCAGCTCGCTGGCAAACAGGAAATGGACGAACGGGTCCATTTCCCAGACCAGGTGTCCGGCCCCCAACGACACCACATGCAGCAGCTGGCATGCCCAGTCGGCCATGTCTCTCCGCAGGTAACTGCGCAGATGCGTGGCCGCCACACAGACCAGCTGAGGCAGCGTGACGACAAGGCCCACAATCACCAGTCGTGCCTCGGTGCTTCTTCTTCGTCTCCCCGGCCGCACCACCTGAAATCAACAGACCAGTTCTTAACACAGTATTGACTGTTTGCTGCTGTCAAACATCTTTGACTAAACTCAGAAAACTGACAAACTACAGCCGTTTGAACTACGTTTGCCCCCCCAGGCTGACCCGTAGATGTAAGGGGGTCCGATTTTTGAGACGTCAAGTTTCTTTCTGCAATTGCTTAAGAGCCGCTTTTTCTTAGTATCGACTCTTCCCGGACAATCTCAACTTAATGTCTCCGATTTGGCTAAAATTTTGTATTTTGTTTTTAATTTTACATAAAGAGACGTTTTATCACCTTCCCGGCAATTTTTCGACTCACTCTCAGCTCTTGGCTCTTAACTCGTACAATGAACGTGTAAACTTGCGCATAGCATTTTTGGAACCAGAAGAGAATTCTCTTTCAAACGGTACCCTACTTGGATGGATAGCAGACAAAAAATGTTCGAGCTCCTTCAGGGCAAATTTTGACCCCCGGTACAGGTGCGATTACCGCTATTTTATCTCATGAAAATGTGGCGCTATCTATTCGCTTTCAATCGCGCACAAAAGATCGAAGAAAAAATTGGCCCCAAATTGAGATTTGCAGCCTTGAAAGTTGTCAGTTCAACCAGTTGCGCTTATGAAGCTAGACATTGTAACCAATATAAATCAGCCAATTCAGCAGCAATTTCAGAGATTCTTTACAGACATATTAGGCATCATACCTAGTTTTGGCAACACAAATCTGGCAGCACCATGGCTAGTCTACTTTGCGCAAAATTAGCTTCAAATGCTAAATTACGCAACATTACTGTGGATCAGGTATACCTGTACCTGTATCTGATTATCAGTGTAGCGTAGCTAGTTAAACCTACAGTAAGGGCCGCTTAAGCTTGTAGTAAACCTGCTTATCAGGTATTATTTAAGCGTTCCGGGCGGCCGATTCATCGGTCAGTGTATGTGTTCTTTCTCTAGTAAACTCTTGCTCTACTGTACGTACTACTGTTGCTAAGTAAATTTATTTGAAATATAATTAAATTATAATTTACTTACCACATGCCCAGAGAAATATAATTAAATTAAAATTTACTTACCACATCTGAGAGAAATTTAATTTAATTATAATTTACTTACCACATTTAATTAAATTAAGTACATTAAGTATATTTAAAATAGGCCTGATTTTGGCGGCTAACACCCTCCTTTGCATCCAACTAAGCAAGGATGCTATAACAGTTATCCAGAATGAAAACCAAACGTGGGTGTCACAGGTTAAGTCAACAACAAACATGAACAAAAGGAGCTGAGGGCGAGTGGATTTACCCACCTCAGGCTCTGACCTAACGCCCCTTAGGCTACCGCTACCCCTTCAGGATTTTTTGGAAGAATATTGTGCTAAAAGTATGCCTAGGTTAGGTGTGAATGAGCTCAGACTATGTAGCTTATTTGAACCTATTTAAACAAAAAATAAGCCAAAAAACCTTAATTCTATCGAAAAATCGGACTTTTTGGCTTACCATCCTCTCAACTCAACCCCCATCAGCCGCCGGTACACCCTCCAGCATAGCCTCCTCAGAATTTGAAAATTTATCACCCATCCGCCGAAATGATAGCCCATGTCTGTCAACAGTAATAATGACAGTTCAGAATTAAAATCTCAAGAGGCTTTCCCGTCAGTTTCTGCTTGCATCACAACAAACAATGCCTGTGAGACTGAGCATATGCTATCGCATTGCAAAACTGGCTGAAAAGTACCTAATATTCACTCTTAGCTCGGCGGATAAATTGGAATAGTTTGTTTTGTGGAACATTAAAAGAAACAAGCGCAAAGACGAAAGGCGGTGGGTGGGCGGGCGGGCGGGCGGAAAATTGTACCGTAGTACATGGCTTGCCATTGAAAGACATACATGTAGTTGGGGGGGAATGGGGGGGTATTTCCCCCAGGCCCGATTTTCGGAGAAAATTCCCCCCCCAGCCGGATTCTGGGGGGGGGGGAATTTTTTGAAACCCTATTTTGGGTTTGTAAACCTGCAAACAGGGTTCCAGAAGCCCTGATTAGGGTTTCAGAAACCCAACTTGGGTTCCGGAGCCCTAGTTTGGGTTTCAAAAACCCTAAATAGGGTTCCGGAACCCTATTTAGGGTTTCAGTAACCCAAAAACAGGGTTTCGGAACCCTATTTAGGGTTTCTGAAACCCAAAACAGGGTTCCGGAACCCTAATTTGGATTACTGAAACCCTAATTTGGGTTTCTGAAACCCTAAATAGGGTTCCGGAACGCTAATTTGGGTTTCTGAAACCCTAATTTCGGTTACTGAAACCCTAAATAGGGCTCCGGAACCCTATTTTGGGTTACTGAAACCCTAATTTGGGTTACTGAAACTCTAAATTGGGTTCCAGAACCCTAATTTGGGTTTCTGGAGGGCCGAAATAGGGTTCCGGAACCCTAATTTGGGTTACTGAAACCCTAAATAGGGTTCTAGAACCCTAATTTGGGTTTCTGGAGGCCCAAAATAGGGTTCTGGAACCCTAATTTGGGTTTAAAAATCTCTAAAGAAGGTTCCAGAAATGCATTTTAACTGTATTATGTCGAATAAAGTGGGTTTTTTTGCACGTTTTAAAGCAAAATTAGCTATTTTTGCACATTTTTAAATTAAAAATAAGGTTTTTTCCACGTTTTACAGCAAAAATAGGGTTTTAAACGGAATTTTTGCACTTCAGACAGGATTTTTACCCCATTTTTAGTCCTCAAAACCCTGTTTTGAGCCCAAAAAAAGGTCGCTGAAACCCACTTTTGGACACCAAAAAAAGGTCGCTGAAACCCCCTTTGGGCATGGCCCTGAAACCCTATTTTGGATCAGAAAAATTCCCCCCCAGCCGAAAACCCAGCTACATGTATGTTGAAAGATATAGATACCGAAAGCAGACACTCACGGAGTACTTGCATGCTGCCAAAAAAGGTTCAGCAATAGCTAGGCTTGTTTAAGTAAATTAAGTATATTTTAAGTAAATTAAGTAAATTATTTTTGGTAAGTATAATTTACAAATTATAATTATAATTAACTTTTCCTCTTTTCGTAGAAATTTAATTTAATTATAATTTACTTACCAAATAATTTACTTGTATTAGTAAATTTCTAAAAAATATAATTAAAATTATAATTATAATTTACTTAGCAACAGTAGTACGTACGCTCGGGCTAAGTCTCAACACTACATCAGGCAGATTTGCAATACCCACCTGATACCTACCTGATACCTGATCGGGTACTTTCGAACTGTACCTACCTGATTTTCGGTAATTTAGCATTTGCAGTTAATGTTGAGCAAATTAGACTAGTCATGGTGCTGCCAAATTTGTGTCGTCAAAACTAGGTATGATGCCTAATATGTCTATAAAAATCTCTGAAATATCTGCTGAATTAGCTTATTTATATTCGTTACAATGTCTCGTTTCATAACGGAAAAATGGTTGAACTGACAACTTTCAAGGCCGCAAATCTCAATTTGGGGCCCATTTTTTCATCCGATTTTTTGCGCGATCGGAAGTGAATGGATAGGCTAAATTTTCATCAAATAAAATAGCGGTAATTGCACCTGTAAATGAGGTGAAAATTGGCTGTGAAGGGGTTCCAAAAATTTTTTATCTGCAATCCGTCCAATAGCGTTTGAAAGAGAATGCTCTTATGGTTACAAAAATGCTACCCAAAAGTTTATACGTTCATTTGTTCCCGCGTTATGAGCCAAGAGCTGAGAGTGGGTCGAAAAATTGAGTTTCACAAAAATGGCCGGGTAGGTGATAAAACATCTTTTTATGTAAAATGTTTTATTTAAAACAAAACACAAAATTTTAGCCAAATCGGAGACATAAAGTTAAGGTTTGTCCATAGTGGTTAAGGAGCAAAAGTGGATGCTTAGAAAAACCGGCTCTCAAAATTTGTGACACTAAACCAGCGCTTCTTGTATATACAGTGTACGGTTGGACGCATATATGCAATATGCAATATCAAACAATGCATATATGCATGGTTTTTCGTATGCATATATGCATATGCAATATCATATGCATGTAAAATTCCAATATGCAATAGTCATATGCAAATTGACCCTGATATCAAAATTTTGCATATTTTTAGTTTGCATATTTTTTGTCAAAGGTGTCGCTGACTTTTCGCGCTGTATACTTATATTTCGAAGAACCCTAAACGATTCAAATAGTTGTTTCATCTATTTGGCGCGGAGAAATCCATAAAGTACTGTACTCGTCCAAACAGTACAAGTTTTAAAGAGGGCTAGTTTGGCCGATTTGTGATTTTGAGCTGAGCGAATTACGAATTTCTGCAAGCACCTCATTGCTTCATAAACATCTGCAGTTTTTAGCAGAATTGTTCAAACTAAGGTGGCACAATTAACATCCCAAAACAGCCAAACAGACTGGATTTCTGTGTTAGGATAGTCGCCACGTTTTTGCTAATTTGTCATTAAATTAAAAATAAAAAATCTAAACTATAAAACCCTTGAGGCAAGTTTATGCTGTAAATCTGTGCTTTACAGAGATCAAAGCTTCCTCTTTCCACTTTACAGAATGGAGATGAATGGCTTGAGACAGACATGGCTAGCATTTCGGCTGAGGGGGTAGAATTTTCATTTCCTAAGGGGGCGCTGAGGGGGGGTAGGAGCGCCTGAGTGGGGTTGAGGGAGTGGTAAGTAAAAAACTCCGATTTTTCTGCTAAATCAAGGTTTTTGGCTTATTTTTCATTAAAATAAGTTAAAATAAGCTATTCTGAGCTTATTTACACCTAATCCAGTCATATTTTTATCATAATTTTCTATACACAATTCTTCCAACAAAATCCTGAGCGGGGTAGCGGTCGGCTGAGCGGGGAGGTCAGAACCTGAGGGGGGCAACCCCCCTTTGCCCATGTCTGGCTTGAGACCCTAAAGTCAAGTCGCAAATAATGGAAATCTCAACTGAGACTTTTCAGATTCTGAACTTGTTAGTTTGTAAAACTAGGACAGGACTACAAGCGGTTAGGTATACCACATTAGAGATTACTAATTTGAACATGCGAACAGTAATTTAGCCAAAAATCTGTAATGTCAACCATTTTTTATCTAAAAATTATGAAATGAGCTGGTCTTTCAAGCGAAACTGTGTTTCCCCTCTTGTTTTTTTCCAGATGAGGTCTGTATCTGTAAAATAGGTATGCATAATAACTGCTAAAGATTGCGTAGACATTCCAACCAGACTCGAAAATGCTTGGAAAACGTCCAGTTATCGATTTCAAGCCGCCTTGATGAAATATGCAAATATGCAAAAAATATGCACATATTTCATTTTTGCATGCATATGATATATGCAATATCAATATGCACTAGAGATTGCATGCATATATTCATATGCAATATCATATGCATCCCAAAAATCCGATATCATCCAACCATAATACAGTGTTGGCCAAGAAAAAGCCGCCTAGCTTTTTCGAGTTTTCCAAATTGCTTCAATAGCCGCCATTCGGTCAATTTTCAACCGACTGAAAAGATTTTGCCTCGATTATCATTATTTGATTAGAGTTTGGTTTACCCAAACTCTACAAAGAGTTAAAATCTTCGGTAGCCTCAGAGTTTTTCCGTTTCAAAATGAATTGAGCCGAATTTTCAGAAATCAGATTTAAACATAGATATCTCACAAATGCGTCATCAAATCATTCCCAAATATTGCAGGTTAACCAATCCTTATGTGGACTTTCTACCCTGAAGAGGTCACCTTTCTACACTGCCGGTTAAAATCTGGTGGTTTTTACTTTCAGTGAAGATGAAAAATTAACAAAATTAGGTTGGTGCCTTCTGAACGAAATGCACGCCTGTATAGCCTAATTTAGGTGTTGATTGTGTAGCCTTAGTTGAGGCGATTGTAATCCACGACCACGACCCACTAGTTCGTACAACTCTGCCGTGACTGCTGGACCTGCAAAATTTGGAAAAGACCGGACGAACGGTTTTTGAGATACGTATGTACATGTACATACATTGTATGTTGCAATAAAACCCACATTTGCACGACCGCCTGCCGCCGCGCAACTCATTCACATCTTGACAATGGCGCTGGCTTAGCTGAGGTCTAGGGTGAAACTAGGGTTAGGTTCAGGCTTAAGGTAAGCTTGGGCTGAAGCCTAGAGTTAGCTTTGACTGTACTTACTGGAGACGATGTGCACGGGCATGCCCATTGACCATGTTGACGGGCCGGAGCAAAAATTGCCCGTACACATCTATAGTTGTTATCTGCACTGCACATGCATAACCAATTGTAAACTACTTTCATACTTTTGAAGTTACTTACAGATCGACTGGCCCGAAGCGTGCCAGCTGAGAGCATGTAAATCACAATTATAACTGCCAGCAGAGACGGTTGCACAACCATATCACGAACCTGCAAAATTGGGTGTTTCACAGGCAAGAGGGTATTTCATAGTTTATGCGCAGCTACGAGCAGCAAAGCAGACGTGGGCTAGCATTTCGATTGGCTGGAGGGGTGTTAAAATTTCAATTCCTGATGGGGTGGTTTTTACAAATTTTTCGTTAAAATAGGCTAAATTGCCTATTTTGAGCTCATTTACGCCTTACTCTTATAATAATTTTCTTACAAACTTCTTCCAAAAGTTCCTGAGTGGTTAGAGCAGGTCTGTTGACTTGTTGGACTTGACCTAAACTTGAACCTGTTTTTAAAACCCCGGACTTTCCAACAGTAGTTTGCGCTTGTGTTTTCATTTGGTTTAGGCTGAGGCTTAGAATCAAGATTAAATTTAACTTTTACTTCATATTGTAGCTATAAGCTTCATTTTTGTGGATTTCAGCCGCGCCAGTGCACATAGAAAGAGTGAATGAAATAATCTAAAGCATCTACTATGCCAGGGATTACGACCATGAAGTGACGTTTTTTAGTTGGTACAAGAGTAGAAACCACCATCTGCGAGCAGGTTTTTGCATATCTCCCATATAGCAGAATTACGACGTTTTTCTGTTTTATACTCCAAAAATCCATTTTACTCATAACTCTCTAACCAGTGTTCTAAATTGATCGGTTAAGAGGCCGCCCATAAACTACGATGTTTAGAAATTAAAAATTTTGTTCCCGCTCCCCCCCCCGACGTTTTCAGAACAACTCCGTTAAAAAACTACAACGTTTTTGGTCGACACCCCCCCCCACGACTAAACTTGGTACTGTGTCTTCAATAAAGTCGACATGAAACTGCAGAAGCTGTGAAAAGCATACATGTAACAGGTCATCCGCCGATGGGGGGAGTGGGGTTGGGGGGGTCTGGCGCCGGCCGGGGGGGCGGTCTGAGCCAAAATTTTGGGGGAGGGGGTGGGCACTAAAAACGCTCATAAATCGAAAAAAATCGCAATTTTTTGGCTAAAAATTGCCAAAAATCGCTAATTTGGACTAAAATACAGCTAAAAAGTGCTGTTTTGCAGGCGATTTTGGCAATTTTTGTAAAAAATTGTAAAAAATTGCAAAAATTTGCTCGAAAATTTACTTGCCAGAAAAATCGGAGGGGGGGTCGGTGAAATCGTCTCGGGGGGGGGGTGCCCAACTGGGGGGTCTGACCTATTTCGTGTGGGGGGCACAGACCCCCCAGACCCCCCTGTTACATGTATGGTGAAAAGGATTTAGCCATTCTGCGGGCACACAATGCTTAGGTTTACAAGCTGTGAACATTGCAAAGAATTAGGAAAACTGTGTTTTTTTGTATTTTTTGTCACCAGCCGATCGATAAATGAAAGAAAAACCATACATTTTCAATACACATGCAGAAAGCTACCTATTACACAGGATTTTACTCAGTAAACAACTGAGTAAACTACATACCGAGTTTACTGCATTTTTTCTCTAATTCAGTAACTCAAAATTGAAGCTCAGGTATTCAGTAAGAAAAACTAAGAAAAAATTTTACCGGTAAGTAAAAGTACTTACTGTAATTGAAAATAACTAAGTAGCGAGTAACTTTTACTCAGTAAATTTACTGGGAACAACACTGCTTGTAAGTAGTAGGAATCTGTTTTATTATGAAGTGCAGCAGAACAATAAAAGTCGCTGCTCTCGTTCATTGCCAAAATCTCTATTTTTACTCTGAAAGCAATTATCTCAGGAACTATAGGAGTGCATATATATGAACAAAGATTGTAAAAATGTTTCAAGAATTATTTGTCCTTCATAAAAAAAGATTGATTCAAATTGGATGAGGTTTATGGTTGCTACAGCTGGGTTGTTTTTTTCGCACACCCTGTAGCCTATGCGGCTTAGAAGAATACCAAATATATTAATTGACACAACAAGTCTTTGCCGCCAAAGCCTCAAACGTATACTGCACGTATACAAGCTTACCTTTTAGTCACTAAGAGCCATATTTTTAAGAACCAGGCAGGTCTTTTTACAAGGGCGGAACATGAAATTTTCTTACCTATACTGTTTATGTGATTAATCATTACCGTATAGTGCTGTTTATAGTACCGGAGAGTGCTGCATTGGGTACCCGGGTACACTAACCAGCACTTAGCATTTTCCGCAACAAAAATCAGATCCTGTTAGTGTACCCGGTACACTAACTGGCACTTAGCCAAATCATGTTAAACTGCTTATTTTCACGATTTCTGAGCAAAAATGCAGTTTTCCAATCCATATTACTGTTTCTGCCATGTAAATGAGAGTGGGTGGTCAAAGTTTTCATTCTTGTGAGGTTTGCGTAAGTAAAAACGATTGAAAATGAGCAAAAATATACGTAGACCTGCTTTAAAGGTACCGTAGTGTTGGAAATTTTTGACACCCATGACATAAAACCTGTCTCCAAATAGTGTACCCCGGGTACACAATCCGGCACTAAGTGCCAGTTAGTGTACCCTGGGTACGCTATCTGGAGGGGTACCCTATGCAGCACTCTCCGGTACCCCCCTATTTATAGTACCCGGGG
This sequence comes from Sabatieria punctata, assembly GCA_030248155.1. Taxonomy (NCBI): domain Eukaryota; kingdom Metazoa; phylum Nematoda; class Chromadorea; order Araeolaimida; family Comesomatidae; genus Sabatieria; species Sabatieria punctata. The sequence continues at coordinate 19,930 of JASANB010005651.1, forward strand.
TACTATAAACGGCACTTAGTGCCATTTATAGTACCCGGGGTACTATAAATGGAGACAGATTTTTATTCTGAAATGAGCTGTTATAAATAGTGTGGGTTTGTATATTCAAATATACATATACAAATTTGTATATATATACAAATGTTTTGGATATACATATACATATACATATACAAACGGACTGTTGATGCAATATTCAATATACATATACAAACAGACTTGATATACAAACGGTTTGTATATTTTCATTTGTATATTTTGCAGCAAGTAGTTTAGCACATTTTAGCCACTTTCGTACGGAAATTGAGATATTTTTACAGTTTCTTCGGGTGTTTTTTGTATTTTGAGCCTATGTCTTCAACTTTTCCAGAAGAATTTGTTAAATTTGCGGTTTAGCCTCGTCTGCATTAAGACCAAATATTATTCATCTTCGTTTTAGAACTATTTCGCAATGAGTTTTGCTGTTTGAAACGAAAAAATGGAATAGTAGGCACACTCAACGACGAAATTGGTAAACATAAATTTTAGCTGGTAAAAATTTTAGACTGAGGGCAGTATCACTTAATAGAGTTCGCACCGGTTGGGAGAACTGCCTGAAATCGGAATACACTCATGCAATTTGAGAATATTTCATGTTGGCTAGCCCTACAACGCCCTACCATATGACAATGACACCAGTCATGGTACCCCTAACCCACCTGGTTTGTCAAAATCATGCTTTCCAGCAGAAAATTTATAATATTCTTAATATACAAATATACAAAAAATATGCAATATTGAAATTTTGTTTGTATATGTATATATACACATACATATACAAACTAATGTGCATTTGTATATATACATATACATATACATATACAAACGAAGTAGGCATATATGTGCCCACGTTAGTTATAAATACAAAACGTGCGAAAGATACAGTATTTTTGGTGCTAAACCTTGTTTGTATGAAGAAAAACAGTAGATAATGCAATCATAGATGTTCTGATGTATGTACATAACCTATTTTTTACATCAAATCGGTAATTTGAGCAAAGAACTTCACATACTGTTGTTAGTTTCTTATAGAGCAGATTTCGTAGGTGCTATATATAGTACCCGGGTACTATAAATAAATAAGGGTAAATAAATAAATAAATGGATTCAATTTTATTTTCGCAAAACCCTAAGTGCCATATATAGTACCCGGGTACTATAAACAGCACTATACGGCAGGTATTTAGTAGAAATCACCACCACTGCGGTGTTTTTTTGCTCTCCGATACCGCTTAGGGTATTCACAGCCAAAAGCGCGATTTCGGACATTTTCAACTGGTTCTCCAGTGCGCAATTGCCGATCGCGGTCATATCATCTGCATAAATTAGTGTTACCATGACCACTGCACCCACAAAATTTGGGGCCGATCGATTCATGCCAGCGTCAATACCGTTGATTTTAGGGGTATTTTTAAAAGTGAAACATGTTTTTTGACGCCCCCTGCAGATTTTCGCCATATTTTTGGGGTAGATAGAACACATAGTTCTCTACACGTTGGTCTTTTCTGTTTCTCTAATTTTGGCATCGGCCCCGTTTTGGAGTTATTCATGTTTTACTATCCAAAAATGTTGCGGTATCTTTTGGAATCATTCACAGTTTTGGCGTCCCTGAAACTAGACGACATGTTCAATCTCCCCTAAAGGTAAGGCCAAAATCTGTGGGGGACGTCAAAAAATATTTTTCACTTTATAAAAAAACCCTAAAATCAACGGTATTGACGCTGGCCTGAATCGATCGGCCCCAAATTTTGTGGGTGCAGTGGTCATACTGTAGTAACACTAATTTATGCTGAAGAAATGACCGCGATCGGCAATTGTACACTGCACAACCAGTTGAAAATGTCCAAAATCACGTTTTTGGCCATAAATACCCTAAGCGGTATCGGAGAGCAAAGCCACCGCAGTGGTGATGTTTTCTACTGAAGACCTATTGATTCACGACATTAAAAACATAGGTCAGGAATTTCCATGTTCCGCCGTCTGGCTGGGTCTTATAAAAATGGCTCTTAAAAGCACTTGTACATTTAAAAAAGAGCGAATTTTCACTTTTTGTCAAATAACTATTAGTTCATCTAAGCACCTTCATGCTTCAGGACCAAAGGCCGATATTTTGTCTGTGTAAACCTAATCTGCGCAACAGTCACTGGTACTTTAATGATATGTACATTTGGTTTGGTACCTAACATCGATAATTATGTAAAGGTACGTCTTTGGATCACAGAATCTGCAAAACTCGAACGAAACAGCTTGCAAAAGAAAAAGAAATGGTTGCCAGCAAATCTTGCGCAGTTAGGTTCAGACCCAGACCCAGACAAGCTTCAGTATCTACAACTTTCTTTGGCCCTGACGCCCAAAGCGCTTCGATCGAGTTATTCACAGAAAAAGCACAATTTGCTTGTTTCTTCAAATGCACTTTAGTTACTTTTGACATTTACTTACGGCCCAATTATTGTGAAGTTCGTATGCAGCGAACATGTAGATCAATTTAATTAGTCATAGCAGAGTTGGCTGCACAATCATCTCACGAATCTGCAATACTTAAAGTTCTAGACACTGCTACAGCAATACAAAAATCCAGTGCGTAGAAGGTAGGCATGACTGGGATTTCACACATCCTTGGGGCAGACAAGCAGAAATCAAATAATTGTTCAAGTGAGATGTGCACTTACCAGTTTGAGACCGACGGCAGGAGGTGCAGAGAGGTTGTAGAAAGGGATGGTGCCATTGCCGTGGCTCACATAGGCGAACGGCTCCACCAACATCAGCAGGTTGTGTCCCCAGGTGAACACCCATGACGCACAGATCAGATTCGCCATCAGCTTTGGCGTGAGAATCTGTTAAGAACAACATGCTCTGCCTCCCTCCGGTCTACATATGTACATGGTGTTATGGAAAGGGCCGTGCAAAATGACCCTTCGGCTATTTTTCGATCCCCCTTTGTCATAGGTTGTCATGATTTTCCAACCCCCCTCTAAAAGCAAAAAAAAAGACGTCACCTTTTTTCCAAGCCTGCAAAATATGCCTGCAATTTAAGATGCATTTTGCGAGAAAGTCAGCTTTGGTGCCGAAGAGAGGGGGCAAGCAGGGCCATCTCACGGATCTGGCTGATATTTATATCTATTAAAATAGAGCACAGTCGAAGACCAACTGTGCATGCCCGGCCACCAGCAACCCCCTAGAACCGGAGCTACACCCCCTCAAAGTTGGGTCGGCAGCAATTTTCGGGCTCATTTTAATAGCTCTGACACCATCGATTCAAACGATCACCCTTCTTTCGTTTCTTAAGCTACGATCCCGACTCGCTTA
>JASANB010005652.1:0-81561 GCA_030248155.1 Sabatieria punctata
AGCTGTTTGTTGAAGTACAGCTGCGTATGACCAAATCTGAAGCCAAACTGCGTTCAGCAACAGATTCTGTGCGATAGTTGCAGCATAGAACTTACAAGGTAGAAGGTCACAGCACATCTGTCCATGAACCATTGTTTAGAGTGAGTGTGAGAATAGGCTCATGAACATCAAAAGCGCACACTGCCTCTAGAATGCACTTACTGTACGCATCTTCATATTGCAGGCAGTTACTAACTCCTTACTTAGGGTTGGAGTGTTGCGCGTCCAGTGGTCGCGGATGCCATTTGCTTGACTGATGGCATCAGACCAACGAACACATCAAATGCTTGCACGAGATGAAATGACAGCAAAACTGCAAAAAACGACGTAATACTGCAACGCAAGTGCTGTAAAAGTTGAAAATCAGTTCACCTGAACTTGGCAGCCAGCAGCCTCGTAGACCGAAGAGTTCTTTGAAGTTGGGTCCACCGTAGAATAATGTATGTTGTTGGACTCCCCACCTCATGTCAACCTATTTTTTTCGTTTTTTCTCTTTTGTTGGAGCAAGTATGCAGTACTGAGCTTAGCTATCCGAGTGTAGCGCGTGCTTCGGGTCAGCGCACTGCCAGAAACACAATTAAAACAGGCAGCGAGCGTGCTTGTAAACACAATTTCTACCTGTCTGCAGAGTTGCTATTGCTATCAGGGACTACTCTCAAGTAGTTTGAAGCAGAACAAGCAGAACTGGCAAGAGTGACAAGCAGTGGTACCGATATTTTGATAGACAAACAGGCCGTAGCTAACCGGGTGGAGGGGAAGAGAGCATTAGAGAGCTGCCTCATCTGACTTGACTTGCATATTCAGACACTGAACAGTTGAGTAGCTGCCGTACCAGTTGATTGCAGAGCAGCTCCCATCAGACATGGACCGAGATGACTCTGTGCTCATTCTCACTGACTTCAGCACTCCCTCAACTTTCCAACACAGCAGCTTTGTCGGTGAAACAGCGAGAAGTGACACAAGCGAACAAAAGTTCAACTTTAGACCAAAACCAAATCCTAAAATTGGCTCGTAACGATTTAGAAGAACAAAGAGACACTGTACGTTATAGGATTGAGTCAGGATCCGCAGTCATAAAGCAGGTAGACGCAGCAATGCAAGACAAGACGTGCAGTGGAATTTGCTATTGCAGCGCTCTCTCCTTTTTCACAACGTCGAAGTCTGTCAGCTGTCATCTTTGACTGGCAACTCATACAGTCAATGTTGCAGCGAAAGAACGCGTCTACTGAAACAGACACGCAATGCAAACAATGTACAAAAGTCATTACTTGTCTCTCTTACCGTATACACACGTTACAAAACGTTTGATGCTCGAGTTGAAAGGCAGCAGTGGGAAAGATCAAACTAAGAATGCCTGAAAACAGAGCAGTTTCTTTGCAGACGCATCACAAATTGTAGTGCAACGTACTAATTGAGATTGGCACTGCGTCGTCGTACTAGCAGAACAGAACAGAACAGAACACAGTGTTTGACTCGATCAGAGCTTGAAAAGTGAAGGACGACACAGCAGAATCAATTGAACAGACACATCCTGAACACATCGTCGTCTCCGTCAGACACACGTGACGCGTTGCATTCAGCAAGTTTTCTTCAGTGAGACAAGTTTGAGTCACCCAAAATAGTTCCGACAAGCAGCAGGACTGTACACACGTACAGACACAATGACACCTGAAACGCTATAACTTGTTACCTACTGCAATAAAGCACAACGTCCTTAAAACCTACAGCCACGAAATGCATTTGGCACCGCAGATCCAGCAGCAAAGGAAACTCAGCACTGCCAGCAGTGACGTCAGTGTGAAGCAGCATCGTCAGTAGAACAAATGCCACACGTGGACGGACATGGTCGGTGGAGAACTCTTCATTTCCACAGCAGCAGCAAAATCGAACAATCAATAAATCCGCACAGCTACCTAGAAAACGCAGGTGTATAATACCAATGCATCAGTAGGATCAGATAGAGTAGGTCAGTGGCCCAACCAGGCTTCTTAAAAATTTCAATCCCAGTGCAAAAATCCTGCCTGGATCACTGAAATGTAGGTACCTGCTCACCAAGATGTAACTTTGGTCCAGCTATAAGTAGGATTGGATATTGGGGCCTCAGGTATTGGGTATTTCAGGTATTGTTCGCACTGTACATAAAAAGGAACTAGAAAGAGCAGCGGTCGGAAAACTTTACACAACCGAACATAAAAATACTGAGCGGGCGACGTATCGTAGCAGCAGACGGTGAATGGCCTAACACCTACACCTCAAACGCGCGCAGTTTAAACAAACGTGTCGGACGGTACCTAAACTAGGCCACCCGACGTTCGCGAAAAAGTACGTAAACAAAGTACCGATTCAGAGTATGATGGCGGTTGCATGCAAGTGCTGGACCGCGAAGAAACTGGATTTAGAGATGCTGACCGAAACGCCTGAACAGTGTGATAGAGCCAATACGACAGACTCGGTCCTCCGGCAGAGAGAAAGAGGAATACATCAGAACCGAAGTGTTACTTGCTGACGTCTTAAAGCACACCGAGTAAAACACAAAGTTGGTCAGGAAAACTGCGGCTTACAAACTTCTCCACTCTGTACTGGGGTTGTGGTTGCCTAACAGTGACACCTTGTCACCACTATTCAGAGAATCCCATACAGAAATGACTTGAACACGAAAGAAACAGAAGAAAACCTAAAAGTATGTGTTGACATTGTACCAAGAAGAGCTGAGAAAATACACTTACAAATAACTTGCTACAGCTCGACGCAGAATCAGCTATTTACAAATTGGTTTGTTTCACATTGACGACTGTGGTTGCATAAAGGCGGACCACTTTGCACTACATAAGTGGGCACGCTGAGCTGAACACAAAAGAATCAGCCATGGAATGGTGACGCCACTTGACACCCAGCCAAATGCTCACTCGAACTGACTGAACGCACTGCACTGATGCCACTCTAACTGATACTGAGGACGGCAGCTAGATGGATGCTGACAGACGTAGAGACACCAGACAGCACCGCTACAATCTTCTTGAACAAGAGAGCATTATCGAAGAAAACCTAAATAGAAAGCATTGGGTTGGGGTTTATAGTTAGGAAGATAAAATAATAACTTACAGACCGCTTTCGCTCAGCCTAGCGCTGTGGTTGCATACAGCCGGACCACCTTGCACGTAAACACAGACCAACATCCCACGCAAATCCGACATGCTCGACACCAAATAAGGGCACTTCACAGACTGAAGACAGCAACTAAGATGGACGCTGACGATCGCAGATAGATAAGATGGGCAGCCCGAGTGCAGCGTCCTGAACGAGAGCATTAACGAATGAAAATCTGAAAACATACCTACAGTGTACGTATTAGAAGTTAAGCGTAATAACTTACTGATAGCATTAGTTTAGCTCGACCACTTGTGGTTGCTTAGAGCTGGACCACTTTGCACGTAGCTGAGCACACAAAGACACACCAATGCGTCGACATCTTTTCTTCTGCTTGACGACTTGGTTGGCTGACAGTGCTGGACCACTTTGACCGAATAACGAAGAAACCGCCACAGCAGCAAGAATGAGCCATGTGACCGATTCAATATAGAATGGCGAACGAAAGAGCAGCTGATGCAGCACAAAACACCTCGCACAACCGCCCTGAATGCAAACTGAAAGGAATTAGGGTTAAAAAGTCTGGTTAGAAACGTAACATTAACTCACCCATAACTAAATTGGATTTTAACTGTTGTGGTTGCAACGAGCTGGACCACCTTGACCGATTTGTGCAATGCAACAAGCTGGACAACGTTCATCCAATTACCCGGACAAATTGAAATGCTTCGCAGTGAACCACACTAGATTGACACAACTGGACACCAAATCGAATGCAGACTCGGACAGACTGAGCGCACCGAATAGCACTGCCAACCGAAAGCCACACTGAGCAGAGCAGCTAAGATGGTCGGCTCAGAGACGAAGAGACAAAGAAAACAGCCCGACTGCATTGTCCTGAATGAGAGCACTGCCGAAATAAAATCTGAAAACCTACCTACAGTGTACGTACATAGTAGAAGTTGAAGGTAGTAACTTACCGACAGCTTTATTTTGGCTCGACGACTGTGGTTGCTTATGTAGAGCTGGACCACCTGCGTGTAATAGAGCAGAAAAGAAAGAGTCACGCGAATGCGACACGGCTTGACACAGAATCAAGACACTCCAACAGACTGAGCCACTGCCAACCGACAGCCAGACACTTAGGACTGCAGCTGAGACGAACAGCCGACAGACGCAGACACCAGAAAGACTGGCTGACTGTCAACTTGAACAAGAGAGTGCCAATCTAAATGCAATCGTAGCATTTCCACCAAAAATCAGAATCACCAACTTACAGATAAGTTTGTTTCAGCTTGACGACTGTGGTTGCATAAAGCCCGACCACATTGCACGTAAACACAGACCAACATCTCACGCAAATTAGAATTAGACACGACTTGACACCGAATGAAGCAGCCTCGGACAGACTGCCGACAGCAACTAAGATGGACGGCTGACCGACGTAGACACAATAGAAACACAGCCGACTGCATCGTCCTGAACGAGAGCATTACCGAAAGAAAATCTGAAACATACCTACAGTGTACGTATTAGAAGTTAACGGTAATAACTTACCGACAGCTTTATTTTGGCTCGACGACTGTGTTTGCTTATGTAGAGCTGGACCACCTGCATGTAACAGAGCAACTGAACACAGCAGAACGGCACAAGTGAATGTGACATGACCCGACACTCAATGAAGGCTGACTCGACAGACTGACTTGACTGCACAAGATGCCACTGCCAAACCGAAGACAGCCTAACTGCCTCAGCAATCGAATATCGAATGAAAATCTGAAACCAAACTGATTTGTACAGATAATGTTCGAATACTAAATACTAGCTTACAAATAGATTTGGTTCAGATTGGCAGCTGCGGTTGCTTAAAGCTGGACCACATGGCATGCAATTGAGCCACACTGAACACAGACCAATCAGATACGCCAATGCCACATGACTTGACACGAGTAAAAGCAGACTTCCGCAGATGAGCCCACCATTGCCCAACAGCACGTTGACGCGCAGCAAAGACATCAGGTGGCAGACGTAGAGATATCAGAAACAGCTGACCGACTTGAACAAGAGCTTTGCGAAAGAAAATCTAAAAAAGAAAGTGTTTGGATTTTTGCAGAAAAGGTTAGAATTTGAACTTACAGACAGCTGTGGTTCGGCTTGAGGACGGCGGTTGCACAAACAGCCGGACCACCTTGCATGTAGCCGAGCACACTGAACACAGCAGAACGAGACACTTGAACGCCACGCGACTTGACACCGTACGAAGGCAGACTCTCGAGCGCACCATGTGAATCGAACAACACATCAGCACATTGATGCGCAGCTATGACAGCAGTTGACAGAGGTTGAGAGAAGTGCCAGACACAGAAATGAGATTCCACAGCCAGCTTGAAACTCCGATTGAACACCCAAAGAACTGAGACCCGGACGGATTGAGTAGCACTCCACTGCCACTCGAACAGCTCGCTGACACTCACAGACATAGAAAGAGAAGTGCACAGTCAGACACATCGAAATGAGCACACGACTTGCTTGAGATGCCACTGCCAGCTGCGACTGCTATGCTGCGATGAAACTGCCACTTGAACACCCGATCAAAGCTGAATTGGCCAGATTGAGCACCACTCCACTGTCACAAGAACAGCACAGACACGCAGCTATGACAGCAGCAGACAGATAGAGAGAGAAGTGCAGTGCACTGCCTGACACCAGATGACCGCACAACTTGCTTCAGATGCCACTGTTAGCTTGAAACTGCTAATTGAACACCCAAAGAACTGAGACTCGGACCGATTGAGCATCACTCCACTGCCACTCGAACAGCACAGACACGCAGCTATGACAGCAGCTGACAGATGTAGAGAGAGAAGTTCAGGGCACTGCCTGACACCAGATGACCGCACAACTTGCTTCAGATGCCACTGTTAGCTTGAAACTGCTAATTGAACACCAAAGAACTGAGACTCGGACCGATTGAGCATCACTCCACTGCCACTCGAACAGCACAGACACGCAGCTATGACAGCAGCAGACAGACGTAGAGGAAGAAGTGCAGCGCACTGCCTGACACCAGATGACCGCACAACTTGCTTCAGATGCCACTGTTAGCTTGAAACTGCTAATTGAACACCTGAAGAACTGAGACTCACTGAGACTGGGACCGATTGAGCATCACTCCACTGCCACTCGAACAGCACAGACACGCAGCTATGACAGCAGCAGACAGATGTAGAGAGAGAAGTTCAGGGCACTGCCTGACACCAGATGACCGCACAACTTGCTTCAGATGCCACTGTTAGCTTGAAACTGCTAATTGAACACCAAAGAACTGAGACTCGGACCGATTGAGCATCACTCCACTGCCACTCGAACAGCACAGACACGCAGCTATGACAGCAGCAGACAGACGTAGAGGAAGAAGTGCAGCGCACTGCCTGACACCAGATGACCGCACAACTTGCTTCAGATGCCACTGTTAGCTTGAAACTGCTAATTGAACACCTGAAGAACTGAGACTCACTGAGACTGGGACCGATTGAGCATCACTCCACTGCCACTCGAACAGCACAGACACGCAGCTATGACAGCAGCAGACAGATGTAGAGAGAGAAGTGCAGTGCACTGCCTGACACCAGATGACCGCACAACTTGCTTCAGATGCCACTGTTAGCTTGAAACTGCTAATTGAACACCCGAAGAACTGAGACTCCACCGATTGAGCATCACTCCACTACCACTCGAACAGCTCACTGACGGCAGCAAAGACAGCAGCAGACAGATGTAGAGAGAGAAGTGCAGTGCACTGCCTGACACCAGATGACCGCACAACTTGCTGAGACTCGGACCAATTGAGCATCACTCCACTGCCACTCGAACAGCACAGACACGCAGCTATGACAGCAGCTGACAGATGTAGAGAGAGAAGTGCAGTGCACTGCCTGACACAGATGGCCGCACAACTTGCTTCAGATGCCACTGTTAGCTTGAAACTGCTAATTGAACACCCAAAGAACTGAGACTTGGACCAATTGAGCATCACTCCACTGCCACTAGAACAACACAGACACGCAGCTATGACAGCAGCTGACAGATGTAGAGAGAGAAGTGCAGTGCACTGCCTGACACCAGACGACCCACAACTTGCTTCAGATGCCACTGTTAGCTTGAAACTGCTAATTGAACACCCAAAGACTCCGACCGATTGAGCATCACTCCACTGCCACTCGAACAGCACAGACACGCAGCTATGACAGCAGCAGACAGACGTAGAGAGAGAAGTTCAGTGCACTGCCTGACACCAGATGACCGCACAACTTGCTTCAGATGCCACTGTTAGCTTGAAACTGCTAATTGAACACCAAAGAACTGAGACTCGGACCGATTGAGCATCACTCCACTGCCACTCGAACAGCACAGACACGCAGCTATGACAGCAGCAGACAGACGTAGAGGAAGAAGTGCAGCGCACTGCCTGACACCAGATGACCGCACAACTTGCTTCAGATGCCACTGTTAGCTTGAAACTGCTAATTGAACACCCGAAGAACTGAGACTCACTGAGACTCGGACCGATTGAGCATCACTCCACTGCCACTCGAACAGCACAGACACGCAGCTATGACAGCAGCAGACAGATGTAGAGAGAGAAGTGCAGTGCACTGCCTGACACCAGATGACCGCACAACTTGCTTCAGATGCCACTGTTAGCTTGAAACTGCTAATTGAACACCCGAAGAACTGAGACTCCACCGATTGAGCATCACTCCACTGCCACTCGAACAGCTCACTGACGGCAGCAAAGACAGCAGCAGACAGACGTAGAGAGAGAAGTGCAGTGCACTGCCTGACACCAGATGACCGCACAACTTGCTGAGACTCGGACCGATTGAGCATCACTCCACTGCCACTCGAACAGCACAGACACGCAGCTATGACAGCAGCTGACAGATGTAGAGAGAGAAGTGCAGTGCACTGCCTGACACCAGATGACAGCACAACTTGCTTCAGATGCCACTGCCAGTTTGAAACTGCTAATTGAACACCCGAAGAACTGAGACTCGGACCGATTGAGCATCACTCCACTGCCACTAGAACAGCACAGACACGCAGCTATGACAGCAGCTGACAGATGTAGAGAGAGAAGTGCAGTGCACTGCCTGACACCAGATGACAGCACAACTTGCTTCAGATGCCACTGCCAGTTTGAAACTGCTAATTGAACACCCCAAGAACTGAGACTCCGACCGATTGAGCATCACTCCACTGACAATTGAACAGCACAGACACGCAGCTATGACAGCAGCTGACAGACGTAGAGAGAAGACAAGAGCACTGCCAGACGCCAAACGAGCGCACCACTTGCTTGAGATGCCACTGCCAAAAAACCAACTGGAACTGAGTCAGCAGCCATAAGAACAGACAGCCTTGAAGAACAGAAACCGGTTGACTGCAGAGACACCAACCAGGACTCTGAAATAAATCCTACTGTATGTATGTATGTATGTATGTATGTATGTATGTATGTATGTATGTATGTATGTATGTATGTATGTATGTATGCATGTATGTATGTATGTATGTATGTATGTATGTATGTATGTATGTATGTATGTATGTATGTATGTATGTATGTATGTATGTATGTATGTATGTATTGAAGAGAATGGAGGGCTTTACTAGTAACACACTCACACAACCACTCGATAGCACGATACTACAAACACTCACACAAACTATCAAACTCTTCAGTATGTATGTATGTATGTATGTATGTATGTATGTATGTATGTATGTATGTATGTATGTATGTATGTATGTATAGCGTAGTGAGACAATAAATTTCAACTCACCAGCAAGCAGCGACTGACAGTTGATTGGAGAACAACGAGAGACCACCGAGAAAAAGTGCACTGCGTAGAACTGAGCGCACCTCGCACTTGAACTGCCACTGCCATAGAAAAACGAGAACCCGAGCCAGCAGACACGAACAGCAGACAGACTTGAGCGAACAGAACACCGACTGACTGCCCGAAACAAGAAGCTGACTCTGAAACAGATTTACTGTATGTACAATGAAAGGTCAGAATAATTTGCAACTCACCGTAAAGCAGGGACAGATATTAATTTGAAGAAAAGATCTGCAGACAGACACACAGACTGACTGCTCACTGCAACACGGGACCCGGAAACGGCTGAACGATCAGATTGGCGCGCGAGCTGACGAACAAGTCTCTCTCAGCCACCTCCAAGTGACACTTGCACAGACCGGAACTGCCCTCTCCCACGCCTTCGCGCATGAACTTCAGCCGCTTCGCACCACTGATGACTCTGCCGGTGACCGGATGAAGACCGTTGCGAACTCGGTACCACTTCAGACTGACTTCGGGAGCGGTGGCGTCGTCCACGAACTCTAGGGCCCGACCGGATACAAATTTCTACCGGATCCGGATCCGGATCCGGATATGCCCATATCCGGCCGGATCCGGATCCGGATATGCCGGATATCATTGATCAACTTAAAATTTTTTACAATGCAATAAACCACATACAGGGTGTCTCAAAAAATGACCACATTTCTTTTTACTGCAAATTCAACAAATTTCGACCAAATAGGCCGAAATTTTGAACAAATAGGCCGAAATTCGGGGAATTTTCTGTGTTAAAGTTTGGTGCACTAGGCTTGACTAATTCTCGAGAAATTTCAAAAAAAAAGTGAAAGTTGGTTCAAAACAACATCTGATAATTGTGGTTCAAACAACGCAAGTTATACTTATTAAACAACAACATTTCTACATTTTCGGGCTTCAGAGAGAAGGAGATGGAAGAATTGACGATGCCTCTTCCAGTCACATACAGTATTGTGGATCAGGTATACCTGTACCCTGTACCTGTACCTGATTATCAGGTAGATTTGCAATACCCACCTGATACCTACCTGATACCTGATCGGGTACTTTCGAAATGTACCTACCTGATTTTGGGTATTTTTGGACTGAAACAGGTACAGGTATCAGGTACAAACAGAAGGTATCAAATGGTACAGTAGTTTTAGACCGATTTGTTCCTTAAAAAAGCGTGTAAGAAGGCTAATTTTTCAAAATTTTCTCGCCCTGCTTGGGCCGTTGCTCAACCAGAGATCTAAGAATTTATACTTCCTTTTGCAAAATCCTGAGCAAGCCAATAAGTAAGGGGAAGACAAATAGGGACATATTGTACAGGTAAAAAGGGTTTATGAGAAGCCTTCCGATCCGATCCGATATATTGGGGGGGGGCCTGTACGGCCCTATGATCAGACCAACATGTCCATTTCATTTCCCCATACGAGAAGCCTTACTCTAAGTGGCAAAGATAAACCACCAGTGATGTACAATGTATGTGCAAAGCGATTCCGCACTCTGGTGATATTTTGAGAGTGGGTTTTTAGCATTTTGTGCAGTTAAATAGCGAAAAATATCCTAAAATGACTGGAACTAATCTAATTTTATGTTCAAAAACATAAAAAATCACGTTTTTTCATCTGTGACTGATATCCGGCATATCCGGCAGGTAATATCCGGATCCGGTACCGGATCCGGATATGGCCATATCCGGCCGGATCCGGATCCGGATCCGGATATCCGGTCGGGCCCTAACGAACTCCTCGAACTTGAAGCCGCACCAGCCGCAGAACTCTAAAACAGCAGAAACGTAACGTATAAACACAACAAGTGTAAGAAAACACTACGAGGTTCGTTCTGTAAGTTACCTAGCAGCTTAGCAAATTCGGCACTACAGTAGGTTTTTAGAGCGAGAGGTAAACAGAAGAGAATAACGTGCAATCTTTCTTCCACAGCCATAAACATTACAATTTCAGTCAAAAAGTGGAGTTTAGGCAGTACGAAAATAATAAGCAAAATTGAACATAATAAAAACTGGCTTACTGCAAAAATTCAACAGCGTAGAAATAAATACTGTGCAGTACAAAACCGAATCAATTATTTTAGAACGCTTTCTTTAGTTTTATTTGAAAAACCAAATCTTACTTTAAAAAATCGAACAAATCACCAAATTAGGAGAACACTAAAGGAGATTTTGCCAAAACCTAGTGTTTTTGGATAAAAAATAAATGCTGATTTTTTACGCAAAACGAACAATTCAGTGTTTAAAACTATATTATGATACCGCTGCCATCGTTAATCACTAGTTTATGGTAGCAGCATAGTATCAATGCATCGTACCTCTGTGTTTGGTGGCAATGTGACGCTTGAGCACGGCGTTGGCGCACGGACCGGAGTAGACGACCCCGCACAACAGACACTGCTTGCCGGTGCTGCCGTCGACCATCTCCACTGATCTTCTCGCGTGCACCTCTCTCTGTTCTTCCGCCTGCTCCACCACCTCCATGGGCTCGTCCTGACCTTGCTCCATGGGTTCCTCTGCCTCCTCGTGACGCATCTCCTGCTCCTCCTCGCCGTCAGACAGACCCGGCATCGACTGATCGTTGTTGTCCTCTAGAGCTGGTTGCAGATCGTCCACTTCATTCTGCATCTGCTGCAACTGCTCCTGCGCTCTGTTCTGCTCCTGCCGCAGTTGCTCGCACTCCTCCTGCAGCCGTCGGTTCTCGTTGAACAGACCCTCGTTGGCTTCGCCCAACTGCTGATTGTCGGCGAACAACCGGATGTTGTCGTTGTACAGCTGTCTGTTGTCATCGTGCAGCGGCCTGTTCTCTCTGTACATGTTCTGGTTGTCCGTGTACAGCCGCGCCTTCTCTCTGTTCACCGTGTTCAGATCGGCCTCCAGGTCACTGATCAACTTGGCCATCTCCTGTCGCTCCTTCTCCGACTTTGCCAGAGTCTTACGGGTGTTCTGGAGCTCCAGGTAGACGGCGTTGTTGTCGCGCGCCTCGTCCAGTTGTCGTCGCAACTCTTCGACTTCCGTCTCGAACGTCTGCTGTGCCTCTCTCACCAGCAACAGCTCGTCGATCAGGTCGTCTCTGGAGCGCTCCTGCAAACTGACTCGACGCGGGTCCAAGATGACGGGTGGACTCCCTTGCAGCTCTTCCTGTTGACCGACCCGACTCTTCTTGGGTGGCGACACCTCTTTGTTCTTCCGCAACTCGACGGAGTTAATGCGCTTGCGTGCAGACACGAAGCCTTGACAGTGCTCCAACGACTTGGAGGTCTTGGACATGCGTGCTGCCACCAAGGCCCTCTGGCCCGTCTCGTTGCAGTCGTCACCACCTGCGCCGTTCTCATTGGCGTCTTCCTCTTCTTCCTCTTCCTCCTCCTCGACAAACTCCTCTTCCTCCTCCACAAACTCCTCCTCCTCCTCGACAAACTCCTCCTCTTCGACAAACTCCTCCTCCTCTTCGACAAACTCCTCCTCCTCTTCGACAAAGTCGTACTCCTCGACAATGTCCTCATCTTCCTCCTCTTCGGTGTCTTCTTCCTCCACGACCAATGGTGCTGCCGTAGGAGGCGACCTCTCCGATGCCAATGGTGCTGCACCGGGTCGTCGGTCCTTTCCGTTGGTGTTGTCAGCACTGGTGGGCGTGCTCTCTCCCTCTCTCTTCTCTTCTTCTCCTCTCTCCTTCTTCTCCTCCTCTCCTCTTCCGTCCATCTCTCTCCAAAAAGCAAACACCACAAACACAACACAAGAATCGACTGAAAGCAAGAGACAGCGTGCGTAGCACTAGCGTCTTGCAAGGTCAGAGGACAAAGAGAAACGTATGCAAATTCGCCTATGTGAGTTGGCTGGGTCCCGCAACGAAAAAAACTACGGTATCGGGCTGCGTATACATACACTTTTCAGGGTCACTTTAGTTGTTTTGTTTTGTTTTGTATGCTCACAGAGCGCACGTACGTACTGTACTGCATTAAGTAATAATAACATTACGTACGTACATAAAGGCTGAGGCCACTGCTGGTGTACGCACGAAATCTGTGCCAATAATTAGAATCGCAATTGGTAGTCGTGTGTCGTGTGTATTCGTTTTTTCTATTGTTCATTCCCTGCATCAACAGTTTTCTACAGTACGCAGATAAGTACGTAACGTACGTACACATTTTGCTCAAATGCAAAAACCATTTAATTTAAATAATTAGGATGATAGAATAGAATAGAATGACAACATTTCTTTTTGCTGCCATTTCCGCAAATTTTGATCAAATAAGCTGAAATTTGGATCATATGTGCCAAAATAGTGGGAATTTTGTGTGTTCCCTTTCTTGAGAAAATGAGGTTTATCCTGAAGATCTGTTTTTCTTATCCATTCACTCAACAAAGCAAATGTTTTGGATAAGCTTTGTTTTCTCAGGACTGTGTCAATTCAACGCATGAAATTTTAACACAAGATCTGAATCTAAAACAAATCTACTGCATCTGAAAATCATTTGCAGTTGTGGCGATGGAGTGGCCGTCCCTGAGAACGTGCTGAGCTGCGAATGAAGTTAGCCCCATAGACTTTGAGCCATTCACCAGTCGGTTTTCTTGCAAACAACAGCACACCATCATCCATGCTTAAGCAACCGCTAATTTCTGCCAACCGACGCTACGTACGTACATGTGTATGCTCCCCAGTCCGACCGGTTTTAGAAACACGATTGAATTGGCGATGCACATGCGTGTAAATCAGTTCATTTTTTCAGAGCTTAAACCAAGAACGTTTTATATGCAAAGCATGGAGAAGCCGTTCAACACGTTGATCGTTTGCAGTCCTCAATTTCTGCAGAGGATTTGGTTGGCCGTCAATGTGATGTACTCTTCTGTGACCACTCGGTCGTTATCTGGAATCCGACTGAGAAACAGTACACACGGTCCTTCTCTGGTGCAACTGTGGTGCGCTGGCTCTTCGTAATTGACCAATATCGCACTGAATCGATCTGTCAGAACAACCTAACTAAACAACACCATACCTACAGCTAGTGATGCAACCGGGATCCCGGTATTTCCCGAAGAACCGGGAATTCGCCCTATTTTCACTCCCGGTTTCTAATCCCGGTTCACACATTCTCTAATACCGGGAAATATACAGGGTGTGCCCAGACATGGGCTAGCATTTGGGCTGAGGGGGGGGTAGAATTTTCAATTCTTGAGGGGGGCTGAGGGGGGTAGGAGCGCCTGAGGGGGGCTGAGGGGGTGGTAAGCCAAAATGTCCGATTTATACTAAAATCAAGGGTTTTTGCTTATTTTTCATTAAAATATTAATACAAAATTACAAAATAAGCTGTTGTGAGCTTATTTACAGCTAATCCAGGTATATTTTTATCATAATATTCTATACAAAATTCTTCCGAAAAATTCCTGAGGGGGGTAGCGGCCGGCTGAGGGGGGTAGGTCAGAGCCTGAGAGGGGCCAAACCCCCTCAGCCCCCCTTTGCCCATGTCTGGGTGTGCCAAAAAAAACAACCCAGCAGAGTTTTTGCTGTAGCAACCGCAAATCTCACCCGATTTGAATGAATCCTTTTTTAAATGAAGGACAAACAAACTATTGACAGTTTGACGTACCGTTTATTAACCAAAGCAATTCACTAACCCAATCAACATAAATCTGGTTTCACAGTGTACTGTAGTTTAGCCCGATATGAGAGAGAATCCTTGAGAAAACCGACTAGAAATTGTGTCAATAGCTAAATCGGATGTTGAAAACATTTATGCTTTATCATGTTGTATGCGTTTTGATCGATTTCCCGATATTCTCATTTCCCGGTAATCCCGGTTTTCCCGAATCCCGGTATTCCGCTCCCGGTACCACCGACCGGCAATCGTCTGTCAGCATCCATTCGATTCCTAAAATTTAAATTGTTGAAGAAGGTAAGTTAAAAAAGCAAAACCATAACCTGTGAACAACGCAACTGATCTAATTCGTAGAGTCAATGAAGATGCATGAAGAGAAGACCCTATGAAATGATACGGCAACAATTTTGGTAGAGCTTTTGTGCAAACAGTTGATACAAATTCTGTATTGCTAGACGCAAGGTAACCAAAACAAGAATGTAAAATGCAGTTCAACCAGGCAACTGGACTGGCCACCAAAGCAAACTACTGCCTATGCACACCCATGGTACGTACAAAACAATGTACCATGTAGGAATCTCCTACGCAACTTTAACTTTAACTTTATCAACACGAAGATAAGGTTGTTAAGGTGGGTTTATACTTCGTCAGCGCTGACAAAAATGACGCAAGCTGACAGTGTCAGCCGAGCAGTTTATACTTCGGCGGAGCTGACACTTGTCAGCGGGTGTCAGCGTGTGTCAGCGGCTGACAGTGCTACCTACTTTTTTATCGGAAGCAGTTTATTCAGAAAATTAACAATTTGTGTAGGTACGTAGTTTGTATAAGTAGGTAAGTGAGTAAGTAAAGTTTATCGCCCGAACAAGGAAACACACGCGCACATTTTATATATTGCGTAGGTTATAACTAAATAACAAATGCTGCGACAGGGATCAGGTGTAGCTGGGAGGGAGGGGGGGAATCAGGAACCGATTAATGCTATACCTAAATGATCATAATCATACATGTAACAGGGGGGTCTGGGGGGTCTGCCCCCACCCGACTTAGGCCAGACCCCCCCCCCAGATGGGGACCCCCCCCCCCCGAGACGATTTTTCCGACCCCCCCCCCCCTCCGATTTTTCTGGAAAGTAATTTTTTAGCAAAATTTTGCGATTTTTTACAATTTCAGACACAAAAATTGCCAAAATCGCCCGTAAAACAACACTTTTTCGCTGTATCTCAGCCCAAATTAGCGATGGTTGACGATTTTTTACAATTTCAGACACGAAATTTGCCAAAATCGCCCGTAAAACAGCACTTTTTAGCTGTATTTCAGCCAAATTAGCGATTTTTGACGATTTTTAGCCGAAAAATTGCGATTTTTTCGATTTTTGAGCGTTTTTTAGTGCCCAACACCCCCCCGGAATTTGGGCTCAGACCCCCCCGGCCGGCGCCAGACCCCCCCCCCCGACCCCCTCCCCCTTCGGCGGATGACCTGTTACATGTATGATCATAATTAATTTTAAATTAACAAGTTCTCTCGATAAGTATCGATTATCGATTATTTTTTGGCAAAATTCCAAAAATTAAAAATCGTCTAAAATGGTCATGTCATTCATATATCATTTGAAAGCCCTTCGCCTGACGAGTCTAATGATCACTACATCAGCATAGAACACCGCCCCGGGAGGCCTGTTTTCCCAACTATAAAAGTACCTCTGGAGATGCATCAGTATAGCTAGGGCACGGCTCCGGAGGGCCTGTTTCTGAAATATAAAAATACCCCTAGGGGTACCCATACGGCACACTCCCAAGTTGTATAGTCATGAGGAAGTTAATTAGTCCAATTAATATAGTCCATTTCTGACCTTCGAAAAATCGCTAATTTGGGCTCAAATACAGCTAAAAAAGTGATGTTTTATACAATGTATGCGATTTTAGCAATTTTAGTGTCTGAAATTCTAAAAAAAATCGAAAAAATTACTTGCCAGAAGAATCGCAGGGAATGTGTGAAAAATCGTCTCCGGGGCCGATCGGGGGGGGGGTCTGGCCTGAGTCTGGTGGGCTTAGTTCGCCAGACCCCGCTGGTACATGTAATATAGGCAGTGTTTAGGCCTGTATTGACGTTTTCGAACAGGTTTCTGAACCGACTTGAGGTGCAAAAGTACAAACGTTGTTGTAAGGACCGGTACTACCACGCTGGACACGTTTTAGACGAGTTGGAAAACTTTTTATTCGATTTAAAGATAGCAAAAATTTCTTAATCGATTTAAAGATAGCAAAAATTTAAAAAAATGTTTTTTTAGGTCTTAAATTTTTAACTTTTTTGACAACTGTGTTTGTGACTACAGAATTTCTTGCTAATTTAGCTTCCGTATTTGATTTATTTATTTGAGTTTAGAAAAATGGCCGAACGTAAATCAAGTGACGATTTCAAGGCAGAGCTGATCAATCTAGTCAAACAATGTCCTTGGCTGTGGGACCTGAAACATGCCGACTACAAAGACAAAGTGAAGCGCGACAACAGCTGGAAGCAAATCTGTGATGTCTTGAAATGTTCAGGTATTTATAAATACACTAGAATTGCATTGAATTTGTAAGCTTCACCAGAAAATTTCTTTCAGACGATTTTGCTTGCGCCGAATGGAAAAATTTGAACGACACCTACACTAAAACGAAACTACGCCAAGAAGCGAAGGCTCGATCGGGAATGGCTGCGACTGTGGCTGCGAGTGAGGAACCCGCGTGGAAGTTCTTCAAAGATATGCGCTCAATGAAAGACATACATGGACCCAGCAGGTACATGTTGGAACAAAGCAGTTTTTGTTTTGTAATGTAATTTAACTTTTACTTATTACTTGTATGAACCATACATGTACTATGGGGTTTGGAGCTTGTCCCTAGTTAGAATGACGAAACCCAACGCCCAAGAGAGTTTTAGGGACCGCACCGAGCCCAAAATACAGTATAACCTGTTTGTTTGTTTGTTTATGAGTTCCACTGTCCTTTCGGACAGCTCAGGACACCCCCTGGCTCGTTTCAGAGGCCTTCAATGGGTAGCCCTGTCTATAAACAACAATGTTTTTGCTTGTTTTCACACATTTACCTGCCAAAAACTCCCTATTTACGCCCTCCCAGCCACACAAAATGTTGAAGCCTATACTGGGCTTATTTTTTATGGGAATATTTTCTGATAAAACCCGGTAGCCATATTTTTAGACCGTGAGTGGAGTGGTGTCCCTATACTAACCATAACCCTTACTAAACCATCCGCTAAAGGTGGGTTCACATAGTCGGTCGGCGTCGGCAACGCCATCAAAATATCGGGGCCCAGCGTCGGCATAGCGGTGGAGAAAAACTGGGTTAAAACGCAATTCACATAGTCTCTTGTCGGCATCTGGAACCGGCCGGCCTACCTGATAATTACGGTATTTTGACGCCCCAAAAGTCTAGTGAGCACAGGCATTTGAGTCATTTGCGCTGTACCGGTGACAGAATGGGCCGTTCTATGAGCTCTAACGCAGGCGTAAAGCTGAGGCAGTGTTGTGTATTTATCTACGGAGACATCTTTGCGAAATTTTTCTGAATGGAAAAGCCCAAGTTTGATTTCGGTGCTTTTGGGTCAGAGGGTGACAGCTCGATTTTCGCCTCTCGATTTCACAGAGAGCGCAGAGAAAAGTAATATGCATGCAGTGACTATCTGCTTTTTGCTTAAAACGGTTTAGTTTATCTACAGCTGCTCAAGTAAGTGTTTTGGTCAGCAGTGCCGCTGTGTGATTAGCACTTGTCCATCCCCAACCGACCGCGCCTGTGTGAACCGGTCGCATGCTCAGCGCACTGTTTAATCGGTCGGGAACGCTTGGCGGCCATAAAAGGTTGTAAATCGCGTCGTGGCGATTTGGGATTTGGGCAAATCATCGGCAAGTCTTTAGCCGTCTGGAACGGCTCCAGACGCATTACAGACTATGTGAACTGCTGCACGCTTATGTGTGTACTCAAATTGGGGCCGATTTCCCGAGTTGCCGACGCCGACCGACTATGTGAACCCACCTTTAAATAAACCATCTGCCAAACCGGGTCGGCATAATAATTTGGCGTCATCTGAAGCGGGCCGATACTTTAATCTATTGGTTAAAAATTGCTCTAAAGTATCGGCCACCAACAAACCGAGTGCTCCTGTACATAGGAAGGGATAAACAGTAGTCACATCATCCATCGATGGCCAGTGGAGTATCCAGGAGTTCGGAAAGGGGGGTGTAAAATTTTGAAAATGCCTGGTTGGGCCGCTGCACAACCAGGGTAAGAAAATTTAGCAAAATTTGCCTTCAAAAACGCGTTTAAAACGCATTCCAGGCTTAAAATTAACAGAAATTACAAGTTTTAGTAGTTTAAAGTGGCCTGGTTGGGCTTCTGCCCGACCAGGGCGAGAAAATTTTTAAAATTTAGCCTTCAAAAACGCATTTAGAAGGCAATTCTGAGCACAAAATAGACAGTTTTGGTACATAATTCATTAGTTTCGCTTATTTTTGACAGACTTTCTCTTCCTACCTCCACCGCAAAGGGGGTGTGCCCACCCTACACCCCCCTGGATACGCCACTGTCGATGGCCAAGGGGCATCGGGGCTGGAGTTTGAATAAGCCCAAATTTTGAGGTAAAATAGTGTTGGAGAACTATAACAGTCAGGCACTTAACGCCGTTTATGGTACCGGCACCATATATGGTACCCCCCTTCGGGGCCTGTGGTGGTACCATATATGGTACCACTACTTTCGCATTGGTATCGGTACCGGTACCATGTATGGTACCACTCTGTTCAGATTTCGTACCATATACATGTATGGTACCGGCACCCATGGCCATGGGTAGGGGTACCATATACGGTGACGGTACCATATATTGTACCACCACAGTCGCCGAACGTGGGGGCATATATTGTGACGGTACCATAAACGGCGTTAAGTGCCTGACTGTATAAACCACTCAGGAAATCGCTAAAAAGTCGCAATTTTCGGCTAAAAATCGTTAAAAGCGCTGTTTTCAGCCAGTTTTAGTGTCTGAAGCACTAAAAATTGCAAAAAATTGGTCGGAATAGATTTTTTAATACCTCTACGTGCTCCAGTGTTAGTAACTCATGTTTTATGTAGAATACATAAAAATTTTTCAGCAGGATTTGTTGGTGAACGGCTGAAATCAATGTCGCGCAGGAAAGCTGACAAAGCCAAACTCGAAATTCACAAGCTATTGGAGACAATAAAAAACGAAGACAGTGATGAGTATGAGTGAACTGTGTACTGCAGATGCAAATTTTGTGTTGTGTTAAAACAAAAATCTTCATTGAAGAAGAACAAGTTCAACGTTCAACAATGCAAACATTCACAAAGTGCGTCCTCTGCTGACGATGGAGTCCTGGAAAGAAAGCGAGCCAGAGGAAACAAAGAAGTCTTCGAACATTTCTCGAATTCGCTTAGCTTCTTGGTTAGCGTTGTTGGTTGACAGGCGGTTGCAGGAGGAGAGACACAGAGAAACGGTCTCTCTGACAATTTCATCAGCAATTCTCTGCTGAAACGTTGGTTCTCGTGTGCGCAAAAAATTGTGAAGACCAATTGTCGCTCTGATCACATCATCCGTGGTCTCGGCTTTCACAGTGATTGGCGCTCTGTAGACGCACCTGAAATGAGGATGCAATTGACCTCTTTATTGGACAATATATTCTCAAATCTTAACACAGAAAGATTAGTGTTAAAACGTAACATAACCATACATGTACATGTACTAGGGGGTTACCCCTTAACTAGAAAGGCCAAACCTCCTCACCCGGACCCCCCGAGACAGTTCAGGGACCCCACGACCAAAAAATGCAAGCAGTATCGGCTCCAGTACTAACAAACTGGCTCAGAAATAACTAACTTTCAGCCTAAAATTAGCTTGAAAAGCCTTTAGAAACCGAATTTGGCGTTTCCACTGCTGATGTTTAAGAGAAATCGGTGTTTTTGGAAGACTTTTTCATAATTTTTTGCTTCTTTTTAGCTCTAAAACCTATTTGGCAGCTAAAATACCGATTTTTAGCCTCCTTAGCGAAAAACCGTGCTAAAAACGCATTTCCAAGCGTTCTCGAGCTTTTTGATACTTTGGACCCCCTTTCTGGGCGAAAGCCCCTTCGACCCCCCCCCCACCTAACGGAAACCTCCCTCCCCCACACCGGCCGGGACCTGTTACATGTATGAATATATATTTATTTTCGGTGACGCGCAGAAACTTACGCAATGATGCATTTGGCCACTTTCTAATCTCTTCTCCCGTGTTAATGAGTGGTAATATTTTCCTCAATTCCTCCCTTATTACACGTAATATTTTGCTACTCACAAATTTCATTTTTTGTTAATTCGCAGTCGATATTTTTTTGAGATAAATAAAACAACAAATTTTGCCTCAAAATGGTACGTACTGTAGTCCTGCGTTGTAAACTACATTTAGCTATTATAAATAATAAAAACGTACCAGACAGCAGTTAGAAGACCGAAGGCATTTTCGATGCACCGACGAGCGCGAGAGAGCCGATAGTTGAAAATGGAGCGCTCTTTGTCAAGACCGTGGCCGGGAAACGAACGCATGAGATTAGTACGCAGAGGAAATGCCTCATCTGCTACAAGAACAAACGGGCAGGCTTCGTTCAGACCAGGCAGAGGTCGATCAGAGGGGAGGAAGTTGTCGTCCAGAAGAGCGGAGTTGAGGTCAGATCGAGCAAACGCAGCAGCATCGCCTGCTGACCCGAACTCTCCCACACTGGCCCACAGGAACCGGTACTGCCCGTCCGCTAGGGCCAAAAGAAGCACGCTAAAGTCTTTCTTGTAGTTGAAAAATTGAGATCCAGACTTCGGGGGTGCCTGAAACACTATTTTTGCACTAGGTATAACAGCTCAATACGTAGTACGCATACATGCACTAGGGGGTTTGGGGAGTTACCCCTAGCTAGAAAGGCCAACCCCCTCACCCCCCGAAACACTTTGGAGACCGCACCACCACCCCAACCCAAAAATACAAGTACATACATGTTGTATGTACTAGTAGCGGCTCCAGTACTAGGAAACTGACTTAGAAATCACTAATTTTTAGCTTAAAATTGGCATGAAAAGCCTGATTGGCTGCTATCTGATAGTGGGCCGAGTAGAGAGATGCCCAGGCTTGCATAATACCGTAACCAAACTCTACTGATGAATCGTCACAACGATTCGCCTGACAAATCGTTTTCATTGCGGTTTTTTGGCGATAACTGTACGACATAATGTGTCGCTGGGTTTTTCGCTGCGACAAGACTTTCCAGGTCCCAAACTGGATTTTGGAACCGTGATATGTAGGTATGCACCACCATCTGCATACTGTACAGACATGGGCTGGCCATTTCGGCTGAGGGGTGGTAAATTTTCGAATCTTGAGGGGAGTAGCGGCGTCTGAGGGCGGGTTTAGAGGATGGTAAGCTAAAAAGTTCGATTTTGACCGAAAGTAACGTTTTAGGCATATTTTTCGCTAAACTAGGTTATGAAATGAGCTATACTGAACTGAGCTCATTTACTCCGAATCTAGGCATGCTTTCATCATATATAGAGTGCGAACTGGTATTGGGTATTGGGTGTATTGGGGTGTTTTCCACGTATTGGGTATTGGGGTTTTTACCCCCCAATACCCAATACTAATTGGGACAGGTAAAAATAAAGAAAAATCTACGTTGACCTGAAAAATAGATCTGAAAAAATCGAAAAAGTTGATCGATGATTCGGTTTAGGAAGCTGTTTTCGCGTTCATCCATCCAAAATCCCGATTTTTCGGGGCCCCCTTCCCCCAAAATCGCCTTGCGTCGTTTCTTGGGGACCCCCTCTCCCTAAGGCGACGTCGTTTTCGGTTTACCCCCTTCCCGATAAAAGTGCAGTACACACAGTACTGTCATGTTTTCTTGTTACCATACTGTACAATCAATTGAATAGATCGCTACAACCACTCTGGGAAGCTTTTCTGTATATAGAAAAATTTGACAGAATATAATTAAATTGAAAATAATACAATCAAAGTTCCCTAAAATTCCGAAAAAAGTAACGTCGTTCTTTGCTAACCCCTCCGTCTCCTGGTGTGTCCTTTACTGTCGCATTTCAGCCGACCCGCCTCCCCCTCTGGAACGACGTCGTTTATGGACGGCCTAATCAACTAAACGTTGGTAGAATTTCCTAAAGTGTACGCTTTTCTAAGCGCTACACCAGTAATTAATTTCTCTGTTCTTATCTAAAATAAAATGGTGACATTAGAATGGAATGTTACCATAATGTACCAGTACCGTACCCATGGCTATTGTGGTGGTGCGCACAATTTCCGGCAGAGGTACATGTACATTGTAGGAAAAAATTTGCCGGAAGTAAGAAACACGACTGAATTACGAAACATTAAGTGCCAAAACTGATAATTTCGGCTAATTTTACGCCCAAAATGGCTTCTAAATGCTTTCTGAACGGCTAATGTTTCAAAATTTTCTCGCCCTGCTTGGGCAGCGGCCCAACCAAGCCTCTTAAAAATTTTAATCGCAGTGCCAAAAATCTGTTGTACACAACTGGAATGTCCTGTACAGTGAAATGCAATTTTTGGCCCAGCTACACAAGTATTGGGTATTGGGTATTGGGGTATTGGGTTTTCTAGGTATTGTTCGCACTCTAATCATATACAAAATTCTTCCAACAAGAGGGGGTAGCGGCGGCCTAAGGCGTGTTGGTCAGAGAATGACGGGGGTGAGTGAACCCCCTCAGACCCCCTTTGCCCATGTCTGCACATGTACTAGCGGGTTGGGGGTTAGAACCCCTAGCTAGAAAGGCCAAACGGCGCTCACCCCTACCCCTCTCACCCAAGTTTGTGCTGCAGAATGTTCTGTCGCCGTTGACATGTTCTTTTTACTTTAGGACCCAAAAGTAGGTTTCCAGGTCCCCAAAAATCCGCTGGTCGAAAAAGCCCACTACATTTTTGATTCGATACTGAAAGCATTTGTGAACGCATACTACAAACACTTGTCCTCCACAAATCTCTGCACAAATGTTTAAACTCAGAGAGGTACAGTGATGTCTCGTTAATCCGGACAAGTTGGGACCGGCCAATTTTGTCCGGATTAGCGAATTTCCGGATTAACGAATCAAAGCTAAAACACTGTTTTTCGGGTCAAAGGCCTAAATCACAGCTTTTGTTAGTTGCATATCGGATTCTGCAGCTGTACCTCCTAATTAAAAGCCAAAAGTTTATTTCAGCTGATTATAGCTCCTAAAAAGGCAAAAATAGTCACATTCTGACTCAACGAAAAGCATTATTCAATTATTGAAAATTTACACCTGAATTGAAAAATTGCGCATGGATTTTGTCCAAATTAACCAAATCCGGATTAACGAATCACTTTACCATACAAATTTTGAAGTTGGGACCCCAAATCTTCTGTCCGGATTAACGAATCCGGATCCGGATTAACGAGTCATATAACATGGGGGAAAATTGGGACCTGGCCTAATCTTGTCCGGAAGGCGAATATCCGGATTAACGAGGTCCGGATTAACGAGACGACTGTACACCATTCACTAGCACAGGGAAAGCTGTGGGGCAAATTTTTCGAATCAGATTCGTAGCGTTAGATTACGTACCTTGATTTTGTAGTGCTTGCCGTCCAGAGCTCCGCAACAGTTTGGAAACTGCCAGCGATCCCATAAACAAGTGGCAGCGGCAAGCAAATCTTCCTTTGTCGGTTTCTTAACGAATTCCGCCCAAAGAACATCAGCGATTGCTTTCGACGTCTCTCTAATTATCTGGCTGACTGCAGACTTCGAGCAGTGGTAGCTGTGAGCAACGGACGCCGGCATATCACCACTTGCCAAGTACCTGCACAACATCAACATACGCTGTGCTGTATGTAGAATTTGCTGGCGGCAAAATCCTAGTTTAGGGGTCCCTTGTAGGGATGGGATGTCGCGCAGTGGGTACAGGCTTTTATAATATAGTTAGAGAGAGCTGAGACCAAGCGGCCAGTGTCGGCTAAGGCATTTTATCGGAGTGAGTAATCGGAGAGCGATAAACAGATCATAAGAACATCTGGCTAGCTAAACGAACGGCCGGCGGCCGACGTGCTGAATTAAGCAAGCAGTGCACATTACTACAGACGCACGTTACCAAATTGAAAGCAGAATTAGACCGCACAACACACTACATACATAGTTTGACACTCCTCCTCGGTCTAATATATGAAGCAAGATAAAAAAACATAAGTACTGTAGTTAAGCCCACAAAATACGCGCACCCAGCAGAACACAATGGTTAGTTAATGCACCATAGCTCATAGCGTAAAGAAATGAAATGCCTCTTAACTGTCAGAGATCAGACAACACTACAGATCTGCACAACGGAGATTAACAAGTGACATAACCGAAGTACTTGCGCGCCAAAAATAAGAGAAAGCGAAAGAAGAGTGGCCTAAGAAAGGACACAACACTTAACCGGGACCCAATCCTACTTCCTGTCTAAAGAAGGAGAAAGCTGAAAAGGGGACAGGTTTTGTGAGTGCGTCAGCAAGTTGTTTGTCAGTTCTTACGTGCTCCAGTTGCACATAGCCATGTAGCACATAGTCCTGAACGAACTTCAGTTTGACGTCCAGGTGTTTCGTTCTGAGGTGAGTTGTAGGACTCAGGGCCAGAGCCATTGTTGATCGATTGTCTTCAAACACTCTGGTAGGCCCTTTCTGCGGCAACTGCAAATCTTGTAGCAGCATTCTCAGCCATTTGAGCTCACCAACAGCTTCTGCTAGTGCTACAAATTCGGCCTCAGTGGTTGACTTTGTCACCAAAGCTTGCTTCCTGCTAGCCCATGACAGGGGCGCACTAGCCAGCAGTGACACATAACCAGTTGTTGATCGGCGTGTGGCGATATCGCTGGCCCAATCACTGTCTGAATACAGAAGAAGTTCTGATGACTCTCCTGTAAACTCAAGCCCATAGTCAACTGTTCCTCTTAGGTACCGCAGTACCCTCTTCAAAGCCTGCATGTGAGTCGGTGAAGGATTTGAAGAGAACT
Source organism: Sabatieria punctata (assembly GCA_030248155.1). NCBI lineage: Eukaryota > Metazoa > Nematoda > Chromadorea > Araeolaimida > Comesomatidae > Sabatieria > Sabatieria punctata. The sequence goes on from JASANB010005652.1 coordinate 25,677, forward strand.
GTGCTAGCCGATGCACAGCAAAGGAGAGGTCCGGGCGAGTGGACACAGCCAGAAACATCAAGGACCCAAGGATCGACTGATAGGTTGTAGAATCTGCTACTTCTCCATCAGGGGTGTTTGGAATGAGCTCCTGATTCACTGCCATTGGTGTGCGCACAGGATTCGCTTCTTCCATGGAGAATCTTTGAAGCACTTTCTTGGCATAGGTTGACTGACACATGCGAATTCCCGACTCTGTTTGTTGAACCTGCACTCCAAGGAAGTGCTTAAGAGGACCCAAATCCTTTGACTTGAACTTCTGAGCAATCAGTCGTTTCGCATGCGCCAGAGCCTTTGGACATGCGCTTGCTACCACAATGTCATCAACATACACTCCAAGAAGCACTAGTTGACCATTGACCTTGCCTGCATACAAGCATTTGTCTGCACTGGATTGCTTGAACTGCATGGCTTGCAGTGCTTGATGCAACTCCAAATTCCAACACCTGGGACTTTGCTTTAGTCCATACAAACTGCGACGAAGCTTGCAAACATACTCAGGATGATCTGGATCGACAAAACCTTCAGGCTGACTCATGAACACTTCTTCTTCAAGATATCCATGCAAGAAGGCTGTTTCAATGTCCAACTGATGGACAGACATCTTTTTGAGGACTGCTACTGCAAACAGTGCACGCACCGATTCCCATCGGATCACAGGTGCAAAGACATCAAAGAAGTCGATTCCGAATTTCTGAGAATAGCCCTTGGCTACAAGACGTGCCTTGAATCTGGTAGGTCGTCCAAATTCGTCTGTTTTGTTGCGAAACACCCATCGAGATCCAATGACTTTTCGTCCATTGGGAGGTGGAACCAGATCCCATGTTTTGAATGTCTGGAGCGAAGAAAATTCGTTTTGCGCTGCTTCTAACCACTGACCTGCTTCTGGACTGTGCATTGCCTCCTTCCAACTTGTTGGCTCAGCTACCTGTTGAGCAGACTTTGCAAACCAGTCTCCAAAGCGTTTAGGGGGCACACCCTTGTTGATGCGTTGTGATCGCTTTTGTGGTGCTGCAGCTGCAGGTTGCCTTCCATGCGCACGCTGCTCCTCCTGAAATTGCTCCTCATTCTCAATGTCTGGCTCAGCTTCTGGGTGATCATGCTGTTCCAACTGTTCTGGAATTTGGTTGTTTGGTTCAACCAGTTGCTCTTGTTGGTGCACAGCTGGTTGCTGTACCACAGGCAGGGGCGAGTGAGACCATGGTACATCAATCACACCGGTTGTCTCCTCCTCCTCCTCCTCCTGATGTACCACCCCAGAATGACCATAGAAACGGGTTTCATCAAACTGCAGATCGCGACGGATAAGAACACGCTTGGAAGAAGGGCTCCACACACGATAGCCTTTGGACTCCAGAGAGTAACCAAGCAGATAGACAAGTTCAGCGCGGGCATCCAGTTTGCTTGAGGGTGTACAGCGAGAGAAACCAAGGCAGCCAAAACTGCGAAGATGACTGACTTTTGGTTTGTGACCAAACCACAGCTCATATGGAGTCTTGCCATCTAGAGCACTGGTGGGTGCTAAATTGCGCAGATAGGTAGCACAGGCAATGGCTTCAGCCCAGAAGGTCTTTGGAAAACCGGCATCAGACAACATAGCACGGGCTCTTCCCAGGATGATTCCATTGAACCTTTCAGCAACCCCATTCTGTTGAGGCGAACCTGGCACAGTCTTCTGATGCTTCACCCCTTTCGCAGCCAGCCAGTTTGCAAACTCAGTAGAAACATATTCGCCACCACAGTCAGATCGAAGCATACACAGTTTGGAACCAGTCTCATTTTCAAGCAACAAAATTTGCTGACTTAGAACTCGAAAAATGTCAGCCTTTTCCGCAACAAAAAACACATAGGACATTCGAGAGTAGTCATCAATCAATGAGACAAAGTAACGTTTGCTACCAAGAGACCTAGGCGAATAAGGACCACTAACGTCAGTATGCATCAGCTGTAGAGGGCGAGTGGCTCGGAACTGAGACTGCTGAGGAAATGGCTGTTGCTTCGCTTTTCCAGTTGCACAGGCATCACAGAACCTCTTCTCACGATCTGACACTTGCAGGCCATCAACAACCGAAATGGCTCGCTGGACATCACCATAGCCAATGTGACCATACCGTTTGTGCCAGACTTCTAGAGGTTGAGCAGACAACGCCGAACAGACCATGGACTGATGCTGATCAGTAGCCTCAACTGTGTCTGAAACATCAGAAACACAACCCGAACAAACATCCATTTGACACAGAATACCGCCTTGGGTCCCTACTAATTGAGAGGGACATCCAGTTTGCGCTCCAGAGGTGTCAGCTGTTGCAAGTCCACACGATTCTTCTTTGAAAGCAGAGTCTCTCATAACAGTAATCGCAGCTTGACCACTGCGAAATGGAACACTGCCCAAGAGTTGGTAGGTGCCATTGACAAGCTGACCTTGTGCCCGGTGAACCCCAGCTGGGTCCACAATCGATGCCATGCCACCTTTGAACACAGTGGCAAATCCCTTCTGATCGCAGGCTCGAACAGAGAACAGAGTCACAGAAAGTTTGGGCACAAACAAGCAGTCAAGCAACTTGACAGCAGCTTGGGACTGACCAAGATTTACTTGGACAGGCAAATCACCAATTCCAATCCCCAGAATCGCTTTATCATCAGCAATGCGAATGCGAATGGGGTTCTCAAAGGCACGGTAATTCTGCAGCTGGTCACGCAGGTGTGTCATGTGGTGTGAAGCGCCAGAATCGATGAGGATGCGATTTTGAACACCACCTTGGTCTGCTGCTAGTAAGCCAGTCACAAAGTCAGAATCATCATCTGCATGCGCTGCCACTAGACCATCATTGCTCACTGGTTTCGCCTTAGTACGTTTTGGGGAAGGACACTGTGGCGCTTTGTGACCAGAGCCACCACAGTTAAAGCACTTTCCTTTGAACTCTGTGCTTTTCTTTGCGCCGCCTCCCCCTCTAGGCTGAGATTTGCCTCCTCCGCGACCACGGCCATGACTCCTAGCTTGCGAACTGTCACTACTGCGCGCTGCCAAAGCTTGCACATCTTTACCTTTGTTGCGAAGGCGCCACTCATCGTCCAGCTGAGACGCTAACTGTTCGATGGTGTATGGATTGTCATCAGTGGCATTGTTGCTAGCATGTGCAACAACCGATCGAACGGACTCCCAGCCGCTGGGCAATCCATTCACAGCTTGCGTAATCGGCATCCAAGCAGGGACCTCTTGGTGCATGGCGCGCAGTTGATCGTACAGCTTTTCGCGCTCTGCCAACCACTCAGATGGCTTCCTTTTTCCGTCAAACGAAAGTCTCTCCAGTTCACCGATAATGTGACTCAAGGACAGGAAGGAGCGCTTGTCAAAGTGATTGCACAATCGGCGCCACAGGGCGGCCGGGTCCGAGTCATCTTGAATGTTTATCACTTTGACAACCTCCGGCGACAACGCGCTGACCAACACGTACATAGCCATGTACTTACGTTGACGGTAGGTTCTGACATTTTCGGGAAGTGGGGCAGGTGGGTCGGCAGCGGCTTGCGGCTGACCTTCTTCGTCTTGCGCAGCTTGAGGATTAGCAGCTGGCGGCTCTTCTTCCTCTCCACTAACAATCGGCCAGTAATCCTTTGCCAGCAGATAATTCTTGACCAGAATTTTCCACGTGCACCAATTGCCAGGTTTCAACATCGGTAACTGTGTTGAAGAACAAGCCATAATGACGACTGAATCTCCTTAGGAATCAGGAAACAGAATGGCAACTGCCCACAGCGGGCCACAAGACACAGTACTGTTGAAAGCGCTGACAGAGGGTCACACAGGCACAGCACCTGGGCCCATAACCTGTCGCGCAGTGGGTACAGGCTTTTATAATATAGTTAGAGAGAGCTGAGACCAAGCGGCCAGTGTCGGCTAAGGCATTTTATCGGAGTGAGTAATCGGAGAGCGATAAACAGATCATAAGAACATCTGGCTAGCTAAACGAACGGCCGGCGGCCGACGTGCTGAATTAAGCAAGCAGTGCACATTACTACAGACGCACGTTACCAAATTGAAAGCAGAATTAGACCGCACAACACACTACATACATAGTTTGACATGGGATGCATACAGTATGCTGCAAACGCTTAAAAAACACCCTGTTACGCTAGTATATGGATAGTTCGCCAAGTTCTGGTCAAAAACATAAGTTATTTTTTGTGGTCGGCCTTTCCTGTGAAAAACACGCGTACTTAGTTTTGGTTGTGATCTGTTTTGTCAACCTACTAGTAAGCTAGTTGTCTGTTTATTTAAAGATTTGAATCTGAGCCAACAGTGTATTGAATTTATTTTGAATTATGCCTATTGTAAATATTAACTGTAGTTTGGTTGGACAGATTTGCTTGACTTCAAGTTAGTGAAATGCTAACCAAAAATATGTTGATTTTATTCAAAAGCAAAATTGCAGGTTTTCAGCATTTTACAAGTACAGTCGTGCCTCGTTAATATGGCCACTTTGGGACACGACCGAACTGGCCATATTATCGAATCAGCCATATTAACAAAACTTGAAAAAAATTTTAAAGTTGTGAAATCTGAGTTGTAGCATCATTCTGTACCTGTCTATAATAATTTTACCGGTATATATCAACAGATAACCTTCAGCTGGCTCATTCTTTGCTTATAACAGAAACAGCCATTTATTATACAGTCAGGCACTTAACGCCGTTTATGGTACCGACACAATATAAGGTGCCGGTACCATATATGGTACCACTCCGTTCAGATTTCGTACCATATATGGTAGTGGTACCATATATGGTACCGTCACCATATATGGTACCACCACAGACCTCGAACGTACCATAAACGGCGTTAAGTGCCTGACTGTTATATGTATCAGAGAAAACGAAATGCAAATCAAATCAAATATAAAATGAACGTAAAGCTTGAATGTGCAACAGAAAAAGCAAACGTAACGTTGCTAGCAGAAAACAAAGACAAAAACGACGAAATTCTAATCGAAATTGTAATTACCCTGATGGCCATATTAAAAAGTCAGGCAGCTTTTTTGGCCATATTAACGAGGGCCATATTACCGAATCAGTTAAACATGTAAACTGAGACATTGGGACACAGAAACTCTTGGCCATAGCCAGAAACCAAGGGCCATATTAACGTGTACATATACTGTGTAAAATAATTGGGACAACAGCTATTTGGCCATATAATCGAGGGTGCCATATTAACGAGGCACGACTGTACTTGTAATATCACATTTTCCATTTCTAGACATACATGGGCCGGGGGGTCCGGGGTGTGGGTTTGCCCACCCCGCCCCACTTGGGTTCGACCCCCCATACGACCCCACCCACCCACCTGAAGCCGACTTTTGTTCCTGACCCCACCCACCAAAATCGCCGCGACCTCCCCAAACCGGCAGGCCCACCCCCAAATTTTCGGATTTTGACTACCCCAACCCATTTTTCCGGCCCATGTATGTTTCTAGGAAGTCCAAAAACAGCCATAAAGGAAGATTTTTGTGTTTTTCTAACCGATAGCATGGCTAACAAAACCAAAAAACAGTACTACCACCTTTAAAAGGGCGACAAAGACATGAATTTACTGAAAAATCTTGCTGATTCAGTTTTAAAACTATACGGTATTATTAGGGACCGGCAACGGCGGCCATTTTTGCGCCGTACCGCGTGCCTAATTTTCTTCGCACGTTTTCACCACACTGGTGTCGCGGAGATCAAAATCATGTTTTTTTAAAAAATGCGGCTAGAAAAGCGCGTTCTTTTTTTATGGTTTTTTGTTTTGATTATTTTAACATAACTATTCACCCAAATCGCCTTGCTATACGCTAAGCTGCGGTTGTTTTCGGCTAAAATAAGCGGAAAAACAGCGTCAGTGCAAAAAAAAGTTTATGATCTCAAAAGGTGCGCCCGACGGTATTAAAGAGGCATTGATCATCTTTCGTTTGAGCCACTTTTTTACGGCATCGATGCAGCCAAAGATCCCGGAAATCAGATTGAAATTTTACATGGTTAAGCGTAGGCAGAATCGGTATTTTTCAGAAAACGAAAGTTTGCTCTTAAATAAAGAACAAATAAAAAAGGTGCGCCCGCTTAAATTTTAGTTTAGGTGTTGCTCTTACTAAAATCACTCAGATTTGGCGTCCTAGGTTCGTAAAAGATCCCGGAAATTGGGTTAAAGTTGATGAGGTCGATAAAATTGGGGGGTATCGAATACGAACGTATTGGGGATCCTAAGCAGCCCAAAGCCAATGGTTCTTATTTTGCTTCTTTACAATCCTTTAGTAGTTTTGCGTCTCTGCTAATCAATATAAGGTGAATCCTGCTCAGGCTTAACGTGTGTAGTCAATAAATATGGTACAAAAGCGGTAAAAACCTGTAATCGCTTATTCGAGTTAACTTCATAAAATTCGTTTTCATTTATATGTCAGTGGAATTCCTTCAAATTTTCAGCGTTTATTCATAAGTGTTAAAGATATTTTTTGCCCAAATTTGAGCTGCATATTCCAACGCAAACAGGCACGGAAGGTAATCCAGTAACGAACAAAAGTCGGACAGGGTTAGGTGTAGCTGGGGGGGGGATAAGGGAAGGTCAGAAATGGACTAGATATTAATTAATTAACTTTCTTATGACTATACAACTCCGGAACGTGCGCTATACTGATGCATACCCCTGGGGGTATTTTTATATTTGGAAAACAAGCCCTCAGGAGCGTGCCCTGTACTGATGCGTGTCTAGGGTATTTTTATATTTGGAAAACAGGCCCTCCGGGAGCGTGCCCAATACCGATGCGTCCCCTAGGGGTATTTATATGTTTTTAAAACAGGCCCTCCGGAGCGTGCCTATACTGATGCGTCCCTCCAGGGGTATTTTTATATTTGGAAAACAGGCATACATGGACCGGAAAAATCCGGAGGGGGATATGGGGGGTCCAAAAAAGGCCAAAAAACGCCTATTTTGCCTTAAATAAGCGAAAATTTTCTCCGTCTGGGAGGGGGGTGGGGAGGGGTATGGCCGGCCGACGGGGTATTGGCCGGCGAGGGGTATACCCCCACACCCCCCATGTATGAAAACAGGCCCTCCGGAGCCTGCCTATACTGATGCGCCTCTAGGGATACTTATATATTTGGCAAAACAGGCCCCCGGGGCTTGCCCTATGTTGATATAGTGATCATTAGACTCGCCAGGCGAAGGGCTTTCAAATGATATACAACACGACCATTTTGGGCGATTTTGGAATGTTTCCAAAAATAATCGATAATCGATATTTATCGATAAATCATGTTAATTTATAATTAATTATGATTAAAAACATTAATTTTTGTTTGGGATCGGTTCCTGATTCCCCCGCGCTACACCTGATCCAGAATTTCTCACCAAAGTACAAATCGGAGGAAGTAGGGGGGGGGCCAATCCGGGGGTCTGGAATATTTCGGGTGGGGGGGGCAGATCACCTGTTGCATGTATTGTAGCAGCTCATCCTTGTCTGAAACTGTAAAAGAATTGTGCCAGAAACATCGGAGAGGGAGAGTGGAAAAGATCGTTTTGATGGGGGGTGCTCCCCTATCGGGGGGGGGGGGTTGGCCCAAGTCGGTGGGAGGGGAGCAGAATCCCAGCCCCGCTGTTACATATACAAATGTACCTGGAAAACACAGGAATACCAGTTCACACTCTACTATTCAGTTCTAGTTCGAGCTACCAAGGTGTTTGTTCGGTATATAAAGGTGGTAGACGCAGTCCTATAGTCTTGGTATATAAAAAATGTAAAAGAAAATCGCATTGCGATTAGAATGACACCGGTCCCATCAAAATCGGCGCAGGGGTTTACGAGTGACAGTCTGATAAAGTACATCGGTCATATCGGTATGCACGCTGCGGTCAACTTTCTAGGAAGAAAAGGTGGCACACTGGGTGACGCAGTTAAACGGTCATAACTCGCTTATTATCCAACCAATTCCGTTCCGGTTTGTTTTGTTAGACTGCAGAAATTGTGCGCTTTTCAATTCTGAAGCCGAATTTCGCCTAGGAGCATTTTGAATTTTCGCGTGCCGGTCCCTAGTATTATACGGTATAAAAAAGACCGTATACCGTATGATACCGTATAATACCGTATAATACCATATACCGGTCCCATTCCTAGTCCCTGGGGATATTTCAATTTTTAGCAACCTTACTACTTGACTTGAACGTGTTCGATATTTTCGAATCCCCATCGATTTCCACTGGTTTTTTAGTATAGGGCACGCTCTGGAGAGCCTGTTTTCTAAAATTAAAAGAACCCCTATTGACGCAACTGGGCACACTCCGCATGGCGACCTATGTAGGTAATTAATTAAAAACACAACTATTACCTAAATCATAAGGAATAATTAAATTTATATATAGTGAGGAACCCCTAAACTAGGATTTAGCGTTTGCGTTAAAAACTCACCGTAAACACAGGGCAAGACGGTACTGAGGAGAGAGTGGAAGCTGATGGGTGGGCTTGTGGGAAATATGAGCGTGCACCTTCTTCAGTAGCCAGTCGAAGCTGTCTCGACTCATTCGGCAGTAGTTGCGGAACTGGTCTGGGTCCATCACTCGCAGCGGACGCACGAGATGAAAGAACTCACTACTTCGATTGCGCGTTTGATTGATAGGGCGAACACACCAACGACGAAGACGTTTTTGATGGTTTTTCTTTTGAACGTAACGTAAAGCTAGTACTAGAGCAATGGCAGCATCATCCATGATAAAACCTTTTCAACTGACAATCAGATCATACAATAAATCAAGCTAACACAGCAGCAACTACGACGCTGACAAAGTGTCAGTTCAAATATTTTAAACTTTTTTTTACTTCCCTCAGCTGACACGCGCTGACACCGACGCACGCGTCGTCTCAACGCCCCTGAGCGGGCGCGCATTCGCAGGCAGCCAGCGGCGCAGCACAGGGCAGCACAGATTTGAGCGGCAACTTTAAACCAACTTGCGCGGCCGACCGCCGCACCTCTGCCGTGCTGTGCCGATTGCTTGCTGCCTTGCCTTGCCTGCTTTGCTACACCTTTCTTTTGTCCACGTGCCGTTGAGACCTACGCGCTCACCGTTTGCTTGCTGTGCCCACGCAACTTTTGTCTGCCAGCCGACCAACAGTGCAATGTCGGGAGATGATAATCACTGGAATGGAACGCTGGAATGGAATGGAACGGGCATGATAATCGCTGGAATGGAACAGAAATCACTGGAACGGTAAATTAGACGCTCAAAACGCTTTATACTAATCCCCCAAACATTTACTAGACTGTATGCGAAAATATGGGTCACTACCCACAACGAAATCGGCACAGACTGACACTTTAACACTTTTATTCGAATTACATAGCACGCGCTTAGGCTAGGCTTTTAAGAATGAACTTGGACCTTCGTTCGCTTGACAAAATTTGAATGTACGTGTACAGCGCAGAACTGTAAGCAGAAATACTACATTACAATATGGCTTTTGAAAGAAATTGTGAACCAATCAGTGTAATGTAGTTTTCAAAATAGTGATATGGAGAAAATAGTGGCGCAGTTCTAAAATACATAATACCAGAAAATTTAAATACTTACCTTAAAAATAGAAATTTCATACATTATTTTGCCTTGAGTACTAAACCGTTTATTTATTGATTGATTGAGTTTATGACGTAGTATATGCCATTTTCTTTCCAAAAAACAGAATTCCTGATCAACTAACTGCATATGCAGGTGCTTCCAAGCCGTACTGAACGATTTACTGAACCGTACTGAACGTAGCCATTCTACTTCACTGATATGAATGAAACTTCAACAAACAAGCAAGTATATGGCATGACCAGGATCCGACAACAGATGTCCACTCGCGCTGACATCTTTCACGTTGTTTGGATATCTATCATCATAATACAGCCAGCTTCCTCTCCAGCGAACAAGCGCGGTAAAATGACCCGCTCTGAAGAGGGTAATGCCACCCAAGATGAATCTGAAATATTATTATTACGTACTTATTCCAGAGTTGTTCTTATGCTTCAGTTCACTTATACCGTTTTCCATCGATGAGCATATGGAGAGGAACGTCCAACACTTGGCCGACTGGTACAGCCTGCACGTTTATGGGAAGCATCCAAGGCTGTGCCGCCTGAAACCGTAACGGCTCGAAGACCCGACGACCTCCGCACTTGCACTTCGTTCGGCCTCTGTGCTTATTGGCCTGACTGCCGTTAAAAAGACCTTCAAACGCTTCTGGCAGGTTCGAATAGGAGCGAATGCTAAAATGTTTACAAAGTCTCATTACTAATGACTAAAACTGTTAGCGTTCACTCGGTAACATGGCGAACTTTGTTATCCAATTGCACTTTTTAGGTGCACTGCAGTTGGGTCCATCGCACTGGCTCACTTGTACAACCCCGTACACATCACCGAAATGTTTCAACAGCTTTTCCTCCTCTTCGCCAAAAAGGTCGCAGGGGTCCGCGTTCGTTGACACCTTGCTGAGAAACTCCACCCAGAATTCTTTTCCAAGCTTGGTGTCCCCCTGCTCAAACTGATGTAGCATCGCTTTCAACTGCCGTTCCGCCTCAGAATGGCCGATTTGGTTGATAAACTGGCTGTCAGCCTGCCACGCAAGCCAGATGATAGTCAGAATGTTGTCAATTGAGCAAGTATTGCAGACACCTGAATTTTCACGCAATTCAAGTTTGAACAAGTTGCTATATGTACAAACATTCTAGACAACATGTGCCCTCATTTTTTCCTTCAAATAAGTTTGAGGCTTAAGGGTTCTAGTTGAAGATAAATAGAATGAGCAGACATTTGATCTCTATTATACAATAAACAATAACCTTCATAGCCACCCCATGGAAGCACTTTGGGAGGTCTACAAAGTTGGCAGTCCCATCTGACCTTCTTGACTGACATAACCCGGTCAGGAATTCCGGCACATTTTTTATGGTACCAATGGAAACAGCCCAATTTTCTTGTGCCACACTGAACCATTTCGTATGCAATTCCTTTGACCTATAAGTAAAGAATGCCCATTGGAATGCTGAACTACTCAATATGTTTACCGAGGGTTCTCTGCACATGCAGAAAATGTCGAACAATAGCGTCTTACAGCCACGTTGTTTCACTTCCTTCCCGGGGAAGATTTCAAAGTCGCCATTGTTCATACACCACTGTGCGTGGTCAGACAGTCGCGCAATGTCATACTTGTACTTAGATGGGTCGTGACTGTGGAGCACGCTAACTAGCATGGCCAGCAATAGCAGTGGATTCGGGTCCTTCAATAATTAATAAAGAATTAGAGAAAGCATAACGTATTACTCTATACAGTAGTTTAGTTTATCAGTAAACAAATAGTACATACTGTATGTCCTACCTTACCTTCTCCGTCCCAACGATCTCGACTTCAACACTCTTCGCTGTTTTATCGACAATGCCAGTCAAAGCAGCGTTGTAGAGCAGCTCAGCGCTTGGTTTAGCGCGGGTTGGGCAGAAAATCTGTGTGCGTTCATCCAAATTGGAAATGGCGCTGAAATACTGTACAATGGCCTCACTTATGTACAATGTACAATGAAAATGTTCAGCTGTGCCTCACCGTTACATGTAAGAGGAGGTCTGGGGTTCTACGAGACGATTTTTCTCTGACTCCACTCCGATTTTCTGGCAAGTAATTTTTTCAGCAAATTTTTGAAATTTTTTCAAGAATTTCATACACCAAAATGGACTAAAATCAGCACTTTTTAGCTGTATTTGAGCCTATTAGAAAGAAAGGTAAAAATTAGTCGTGTGCAATAGCGCAGCTGGGAATCGAATCGAACCCAGCACCTTGGGATTTCAAGTCCAATGCCCTTCCTCAGTATTTGGACTCAGACAGAACAACCCATCAGTGGATGATGAATGACCTGTTACATACTTGTACATAGGACCTCACCTGATAAATTGACCTGAGCTACTTTGTTCAAACACCACACTGACGGTACCCGAAGAAGGCTGCAAACACCTTTTGCCTTGCATAAGGACCACGATATCCGATGAGTCCATCTGTTCTGGAAACATCCCCTGTAGCACTGTCACTGCACGTTTGAGCAAAAGACACTCGTCAGGGTACTGGTCAAACCACACATTCACCTCTTCTTCTTCCTCGGGTTCATTCTCTACCCTGACATCTATGTCACCCTAAACCAGCCAAAAGAAACGTGATACAAATAGGAATACGTGGCTACGGGCTCATCGTTATCGGTCTCTTCCTCCGCCATTTCTGGAACTGTTGGTAAGTAGTCATTCTTCTGTGGCTTTTTGGACCCAGGCTTCAAACTGCGTTTCCGTTGCTTCTTGGCGAATAGTGAAGCATTTGGTCGACCTTTTTCATCACGATCAACGACTTCCAGTCCTGCGCTGTACAAAACACCGAATAAGTGACTGCATCTGCGACTCGCACCACACGTGCAGGTTTCTTTTGGGGCAATTGTCACAGCAAAGTGTCGGTTGTTAATAGGGTTGCGCACCTAAAAATTGTAACAGTATGGGGCGATATTCAGAGAATGATGAGAAACAAACCTGAAAGCTGGAATGCTTGCAGACTAGCTCCACGCATCCATTCTGTTGAAGCCACCTTCCCAAGGCCTTTGCAGACATTCCCTTGCTGGCAACCGGTTCAGGTTCAGAAAGTTGAGACACATCAGAGGCCTGAAGCAGCGTTTCAAACAAAGTAGGCATTTCTTGTTCACCTACAAACGTAAAATTAGAAACAAATTTGAAATGTAGAACTAGCTAACCGCCAAGTGATTGCCGCACAGAGTCATCCATTTTCTCTCTTTCTCTATTTAGCATAGCCTCTTTCACTCGTGCGACAATTTCTTCAGGAGGGTAAACAGTGCCGTCAAACTGAGGGAGCATTTCAGGATCTTCTTGGAACGGTTGAAACTTTGGTGTCAGTCTGTATTTCCCCAACTGGTACTTCGCTTTCGTCATCTCACGAAAAACAAACTCCTACAACAATGGGTTTTCTCAACATTCGTACATGTGCGCAATGTACATGCGCTCAAATTTTCGGCCACTACTGCATGCATAGATGTTAGGGGGTTTGGGGGTTACCCCTGCTGGAATAGCCAAGCCCCCCTCATCCCCGAGATAGGTTAAGGGACCCCCCCCCCCCCCCCGACCAAAAATACAAGTACTAGTAGTGGCTACAGTGCTAACAAACTGGCTCAGAAATCACTAATGTTTTGTCATTTCTCCCACATACACACACCTGGTAAAAGTGCAATGCTAGCATGCAATTATCTCATTCCAACATACCACTTTCGAGGCGAAAGACTTCGACTAAGGTTTTGAACACTTCGCCAAAAAACACTTCGCATTGGTGGCGAAGTGTTTTTTGTTTATCGGGCTCCATTTTTCCAACGTGCAAATCTTTCACTACACGATTTAGACTCTCAGCGGGATTATTGCTAATGCCACCACTAGGGTCCTCATCAACTCCAGCCGCAGCCAAAGCCCATGCTGAGCCGTGTCTTTTGAAATCAGGGAAGATCGATCGCTCCAGGTAGAGAACAACTTTGGGGTACTTTTCCCAGTGTTCCATTTGCCGCAATTCATTCCATCTTTCGTCAAATTCTGCCTCAGTACCGCATCTATAGTGATTTCAAACTGACAGTTTACCTGATTTAAACAATTCAAGAAATGTTTACATACTGGATGAGCTCGCAGAAATCACTGTAGAGATCATTTCTGTCACTTGCAATCACTCGCGCATGTCGAACCTTGTCTTCCGTCTCATCCCCATGCAGGTACGCTTTCATGTTACGTTTGAAGTGGATGATGCAGAAGAACTATAGACTAAGTTAGGTTGTGTATTGTACTGTTATATACAGACACAGCGCCCAGAAAAGATTCCGATGGGACTAGGGGTGGGGTACGTTGTATCAAATGGTTTTGCGGATAATTACATACATATTGTAGTTTTGTACAGAAATTCGACTTTTAGTCAAGATCTTGTCTACTCCGAGGGTGTACGAACCAAGTACATGTCTTTAACACATTAAACAGTTGGGCACTTAACGCCGTTTATGGTACCGTTTATGATATGGTGTCGGTACCATAAACGGCGTTTAAGTGCCTGACTGTTAAAATCATAATACCTGCTGACCATTCGGAAACATGTCTGCAACGCGGAATTCCCTGTCTGTGACAGGATTGATGCGGCCCGTATTCATTCTGGGTGTTGTTTGAAGAATCAACTCGAAGAAGCGCCGATGAACATCTTCAGGCCGTCGTTCGTGGATCATCCAGGCAAGCAGGATAACGGGGTTTTTCTCTGAATCGACGCTCAGCATAGGATTTCTCCAGCTCAACATCGACAAGTAGTAGGCGCCCACGTTGAAAGTGGTATCGTAATGCAAGGTTACGGGGTTTTCTTTGCAAATACGCAGTACTCGTTGAAATTCCTTGCTGATGCCAGAATGAATGCAGGTGATTCCGAGATCTGGATGAACGGTGATGTCAATGCAGTACGAACCCAGCTCTTTCGCGAGAACAAGCACGTTGTACAAGCTGTCATGAGAAATTTCTTTGGATCGCTTCTCCGCTTGTCTGACATTATGCACTTGTCTGGGATTCCTTGGTGTTGACTTAGCATACTGCGGTCCACCTGAACAGGTTGCTGTATCTAGATGCTGTACAATTCTGTTCGATTTTATTGGAAATGACGTACAATGTATGTATGATTTTTTAAATACATACAGACGGGGAAGGTGTAGGTTACTTAAATGCTACATGCATGTACGTACATACTAAATCAAAAGCGATTGGCTGGTAGTGCAGAGCAGAGCACACTGGAGACCCTTTGGGCGTAGCGGGGCGTTCTTTAGCTGCGTATTTTCGCCAACCCAATCAGCGCGTGTGGCTTTTACTACATACTAAAGTCAGTGCAGTCGGTATATCCCGAAGCACCGATTCTAAAAACCTTAGGTTTAAATCTAGCTTTCATCAAAACATCTCAGCGCACAGCTGGGCAAGTTAATAAGCACGTAGGTAGTAGCATGAATATATTAATGCGTTTGTATGTACCTGGAATAGATGTGGTCAGTTTTCTGTAGACTGTCTCAGTACTTAAGTGTTCGTCTGAAGCCAAAATGTTCTCTTTGACAGTGGGCAACTGCCGGTAATGGGGTGTGTCGCCTTTTTTGCGGTTTCCATGGCGTGGTGGTTCTGGCGGTTTCTCATCTTCACCGAAGTAGTGCACGAGCAAAAACTACAAAAGAAATAGACAACAAGTGTAAGCCTGTCTGAGAGTACAAGCAGTTTTCATAAATTATTATACCTTTGCGTTACTCTCCCCGAGTTTGTACTCTGATTTGCAGAATGTGGATTGCTTTTCTCTTCGTCCATAACCTGTCATCACATCTGTCTTAGTCCGGAAATAAGACTTTTTCAAACCAATCAAAGAGGATTTGAGTTGTTTGAATGTTGAGTCTATGGCAAGTCCGGTCCCGTCTGCCCTGATGCAGTCTATAAAACAATTTGATTGGAAAGTGGAATGCGTACAGATTACTACATACTCAGAAAGCGCTTGAATTCTTTAGGTTTCAATCCCTCCGGAATTTCATAAACATAAACGTGCCCGGCTCGTGGGTCCACGGGTGAGATGGGATCATCCCCTGCGGCACACAAATTAATCTGGGTCTTTTCAGGTTCAACTGAAGTTAATTAAAATAAGATACATAACCATTTCAAAAGCCTAGATTTAAACATACCCAAAATTCGTTCGACAGTTGTCTGGTCAAGCGGATCTCTTTTGTTCATGACATCGTAAACTTTAGCAACACCCGAAGAATCATCCGAGTCCATTCTGGGCTAAAGTCCGGTTCAGATAGACAAACACAGAAAGACAAAACGCCAAAAAGACACTGTTCAAAATTATGTCTATTTGTATCACAGTTGTCTAAATTTGGTATTTTTAGCTAGATCTACAGTACGTGCCTAACCCTTTTGCGTGGACCGACATATTCGCTTAAAATTTCTAAAGTAAAATTCGCAAAATTCACTGGATTCGCTTATGAATTTGCTCGGGGGGGGAGCGAAAAACAGCTTTTTAAGGTGTAGTCTGCCGAACGAATCTGACTTGATTCACGTTATAGTGCGAACCGGTATTGGATTTATTGGTGTGTTTTTCAAGTATTGGGTATTAGAGTTTTTGTGCCCCAATATCCAATACCTAAAAATCTGCCTAACTTTGATTTATCAAGTTTTTGCCGAACTTCATTTCCTGAAAGTTGCAGCCTGCGTTCTAACGAAACCAGTTCCATTCTCACTGATTTTCACTTTTAAGTGCAAAATTCGGATTGTAAAAAATCAGGTGTTTTTCTCGTATTGTTCGCACTCTAATTCGCTTATAGTACGCTTGGGCTGTAAAAACAATAAAAGCTGATTCGCTAAAAGTTTGCTTTGTGTCAAAATTTGCGATCCAAATTTTTGTTGCTATGAATCATATGTTGGATTGCGCGTCCAAACAATAAACACAACACAACAGCACACGGCGTGTCTACTGCGAGTCAACTAACCAAACGGCGCTAGCTCGGCATACCCAACAAAAAATCGATACATGTGTGATACAACGGGCGCGCCGCCGCTACAGTAGACTAAACACCTACAACTCCAATGTATTCCATAGGAGGCGTGCAAAAATTACGTAATCGCAAGATAGGGGGGTTCGCCAAATGATTACTAGTCATTACAGTGGGGGAGGGAGTTGACGATTTTACGTAGTTTTTTTTAAGTGCAGAATTCACTGAAGTGGCCATAAATTTAATTGTTTTGACGTACAGTACGTGTACATGTAGTGTCGATTTGAAGCCGTTGGGCTTATGTACATTTTCACTTCGATGAACGTTTAGATTAGAGAAGGCAGCTACCGTTTAAGTCAGGGCTTTCCAATTTTTCAAATGCTAAATGGCAACAATGACCATTGACATTTTCTTAAGAGTTTATAACGGTATAGCACTTATCGACCTGATCTTTTATGACTATCGATCAATAAAGTGATAAGCTCAAAAATCCATGATATAAAGCTTTGGTTTCATCTTTAACAAAAAGGACCCAATGATGGCTTCTATGTAAAACAAAGACTATACGTATACGTACATACGTAGTTGTAGCTCATCAATATAAAACTAAGAAAATTATCAGTATGTTACTGTATACAGATGATAATTGAATGAAACTCGTCATTTTACATGGAATTGAACGCAAAAATATCGGCTCTAACTCTTAAAAAATATTGAAATTTCAGGGGGGCCAAATTATTACATAATTAGGGGAGGGGGTCCGAAAATGGGCAAAAATACCATTACATAATTTTTGCACGCCCCCATAGGGAGTATGGTCTTTTGAGAGGGCAATGTGCTCAATGAGTCTTCAAAATTGTACCTTGGCCTGAACGTCCGATGTCTTTGTCTGCTTCACTGTGAACAGTGCCTTTTCTGGCTTGTCTTTTGACGTTTGTCTCTCATATTGCTAAACAGGACTTAACTCTAGAGCACCAATTATGTACTGTACGTACTGTACGTAAACTGTATCAAATTATGCATTATCAGCCAGCCGACAGGTGGCAGCATCCATCATGTTCTTCAGGCCCGGCCTTCCACTTCCTTTTAGTAGCTTCAGAGCGAGCCGGCGTCCATTTGCATATCCGCTTCATGCTTCATCCGCCCATTAATCTGCACACGCCCGCGTCTGCAGTATGAGGGATACTTTGTTTTGTTTGAATATAGCTGTTCTGTTACTCATTTACTCCGAATCATTTTCCTGGAAACGCGATTGGAAACAGGCTTCATGTAAAACCAACCAAACTGGGCAGAATCGCCGATCGGGTGATCGTGGTGAACGCTTTATTATTGATGGAGCATGCACGCATGTACGTAATGTGGCGACCACTGTACCGAAACAAACCACTTAAAAGTCCCTGATTTCTGTCCGTTGAGCTTATGCCGGCTGTGTCATCATGATAGACTACCAAACAACATAAATGTAACAGATCATCCGCCGAAGGGGGAGGTGTGGTTGGGGGGTCTGGCGCCGGCCGGGGGCGTCTAGACCCCAAATTCTAAGAGGGTGTTGGGTAGCTAACAATCGCTCAAAAATCGCAAAAACGCTATTTTGGTCTAAAAATCGTCAAAAATCGCTCATTGGGAGTTAAATACCGCTAAAAAGTGCTGTTTTAAGGAGATTTTTTAGCAATTTTATTTTCTGAAATTGCAAAAAATTGTAAAAATTTGCTCAAAAATTACTTGCCTGAAAATCGGAGGGGCTCTTTGAGCGTCCCTGATCAGGGGCTGGCCTGGTTCGGGAGGGGCAGACCCCCTGGACCCCCTGTTATCATGTATGCCAAAGAAGTATCACTTTACTCGCATTGCAGGATGAGAGACCACATTAAGTTAGTCTGTTTCTTTTTGTAGTTCTGGTTCTGTAAATGTATGCTTCTATTCTGACCTCTCAGCAAACAGAGTTGTTGTTGCTGTTACTTTTTGTCATTTCAGACTGTAAGGAGTAGCCAACTGCTATAATAGAGCAGAAAGAGACACAAACAAGGTCCGGAAGCCTCCAGAACAACAACCCTCCCCTTTTGCTGTCGGTGTGTGCAAGAGAGCCGGTTTGGTCCCCATTCATCTACTTGCAATTGGTGACGTTCGACACCTGGGTTGGGCTTTGTGTCGACTACTTTCCTTCGCCTGGACAGGTCAAAAGTACAGTAGATTTCACAGTCTAAAGTTCGTTACCACTAACTCCTCAAAAGCCTGCAGGTACAGAAGTCTGATACACAGAAAATCGCGCAACATCGCAAATACTACGGAGACCAAGGAACTTGTTAAACAAGACTTCTTATCGTACTGGGCATTGATTGACAAGACAAACCGACTGCTTAGTGGCTTGTTTGGCTTCACGACTGAAATAAATACTTTGGTCATCAGAGTGTTTGAGTAGTGCTTTTTAAGGAGAAAATATGTTTATAGTGCATAAAGGTAACAGAAGCAAAATATGCAACAAGAAAAATATAACATTGACAAGTCACGTACTGTAGTGTCGGCTGACCGGTACTGAAGCATCTTTCGCTATTTCAAGCCGACGTACACACAACGGCAGACAGAGATCTGTTTCAGGTTAAATAGCACAGTATGTACTACTGTATAGTATCCGGCAGTGCCAAGGAAGTAAGCAGTCCACAATATGGTACGTACTGAAGAGAAGTGCCACAGTAGTCCAAGCAGGAATTATGTAGTATCCGTGCAGAATAAGAGAGTACAAAATGTCTGAATAAATACGTTCCGAATAAGTTGTCCAGACAATCATCGAATTTCGCTGATTTACTCGCTCGAGTCCATCAAATAAAAAACGCACACACCAACTTTCAAAGATCT
This sequence comes from Sabatieria punctata, assembly GCA_030248155.1. NCBI lineage: Eukaryota > Metazoa > Nematoda > Chromadorea > Araeolaimida > Comesomatidae > Sabatieria > Sabatieria punctata. The sequence continues at coordinate 45,132 of JASANB010005652.1, forward strand.
AGAGAGATTATTAGATTAGCACGAACCGATACGCATAAAACTCAGGAATTCCGATCAACAGTAATTCTGTAAGTACTGTAAGGCAGCCAAGCAGTGCGGTGGTAAGTACATCTCTTCGCTAAAACAGAATGCACTATTTATATTATCAATCAGTACAATAGGTAAAGATATGAATCTAAATAGATTCACCCATCCCCTTCATGGCGGAAGGTCAATTGTACAAGGTACAATAGTGGTGCCAAAATCGCCCTATTCTACGAAAAAAACGGAGAACGTTTTCGGGAAGCTGTTAGGTCGGACTCCCGGCCCATTTCCCCCACCCGGCAAACGCAACCTGCCATTTTTAAACTTGTCTTCCTAAGTCTAAGTGTGAATCTAAGCCTAAGCCTGAACCTTAGCCTATGCGTAAGCTTGAAAATAATGCTTTAAGTCAGGGCGGTGAGCAGGGAATAGGTGTGGATCCTCCCTAAATCAAGCAAAACAAGTTTCCAGTACCAAAATACACCAATCGCAATATTTTCCGTTGAGGGCGATGACCCATATTTTCGCGTACAGTCTAGTAAATGTTTGGGAGATTGGTATAAAGCGTTTTGAGCGTCTAATTTACCGTTCCAGTGATTTCTGTTCCATTCCAGCGATTATCATGCCCGTTCCATTCCATTCCAGCGTTCCATTCCAGTGATTATCATCTCCCTGCAATGTCACTATCCGAGCGCTCTTTTCTTCTCTCTTCCTTCTACACACCAAGCGAGATGGACTTACTCGATGCTACGTATAGAAACAAGAAGTGATGAGCTCGCCGCAGAATTTCAGATTACCGCACGGTCAAATCTGAAAGCTAAAGGTAAGGGACCGGCAAAGAAATGCTGTTCTTGCAGAATCTGAGTTAGGATTATTTTCCGAGAAAAGTCCACTCGGCGGCCGACCCTCCTGGGCGCGTGTCGTGTGCTTCAGTGTTGCCAGGCTGGGGATTCTCCCAAATTTAGGGGGACTTTTCCCATTTAGGAGCAAAATTTTGTTTTGGGGGTTAGGGGGAAAGTTTGGGGGATTTTTCAAAATTCAGGGGGTTCTTAGGGGAGTTCAATCTGACTCAAGATCTGTAAAATTCGAGAATTTTTGGCATAAAAAAAGAAATTAAGTAAAATTTAACCAGCAAAGCTGTGTCTGCAATGTTTAAAGTTCAAAGTTTATTGCATATGAAAAACTTGTTACCGGAGATTTCCACACACCGGTCTGCCTTGCAGATTCTGAACGAACAGACAGACACAGACTCGCTCCCGTCGGTCTGATTGAATCGACTGCTCACTTCTTCCAAACACAGGTGGGACGGGTAGTGAAGGAGCTGTGCGGTCTAAAAGAGCAATATTAGAAAATGCTGTCTATGCTGACCGTCGTTGTGCTTGGAGGCGTAGAAGTTGGTAACAGGTCGGCCTGTCTGTCAGTCGTTGAGCTGTCTATACTTGATAGACGGCCAACACCATTTCGAACAGGTCCCAACGCCTACACTCAGAATCTCTGTCAGGCATTGCGGTGTTCGGTGGCAACCAAAACTACTGTATGTAGCAATTGAAGCTAAAACAAACCATTGAAGAAGTGGAGGGAAGCAGTAAGAAATACAACGCAATGCCACAATTGGTGACAACAGTTTTTCTACACTAATCCTCTTCATACATGATGAAAGAAATGTGTATTTAACCCACTCGTCTTAACTCTGTCGTTCATTGTTTTGTTCGTTCTAACAAGTAAACTCTCTTCATTGGTGCGGAGACCCAGTTTACACTTTGATTTCCGACTTTCCGTTTTCGCTGTATTAGAATTGTTAGTGTAAGCCTGAACCTAAGCCCTAACCCACAGACGCAGCACTCGTCCTGTTTGACTTGCACCAGTGAGAGCGCCTCAGGAACCACTTTGACCAATTCGTTTTGACCTAGCCACCAGCCACACAGGACGTCTGACATAAAACGAAAAAACGTAGGGGTCGGTCTGATTGAATCGACTGCTCACTTCTTCCAAACACAGGTGGGACGGGTAGTGAAGGAGCTGTGCGGTCTAAAAGAGCAATATTAGAAAATGCTGTCTATGCTGACCGTCAGTTGTGGAAGCGTAGAGGTTGGTAACAGGTCGGTGTGTCTGTTTGTTTGTCAGTTGTTCAGCTGTCCATACTTCATAGACGACCGACACCATTTCCAGCCGGTCACAACACGTACGTACACTCAGAATCTCTGTCAGGCATTGCGGTGTTCGGTGGCAACCAAGCCTGTGTAGCAATTGCAGCTAGAACAAAGCATTGGAGAAGTGGAGGGAAACAGTAAGGACTGCAAGGCAGTACCACAGTCAGAGGAGACAACAGTTTTCTACACTAATCCGCTTCATATAAAGTACGTATCAGACAGTCAGGTGACACCACTACCGATCGACCAAGAACAACTTCTGCACCTGCCATTTGCTGCCTGTCCATTTGATTGAGAATGTCGCTGAAAACCCAGCCAGTTCTAAAGGAAACTAATCGACACTGGTACAAGCATTTTTCTTTCCCACACCAATCCACAGACGCAGCCAAGTGGCAGTGAGTGAGTGGACATGCTCAGTTCTTCGTCTGGTCGGTAGTACAGCTACTCAAATCTAAAACACTCAATATTATCGGTGCTCACATTGACGGCGCATAAAAGGTCAGTCATACGGGGCGTTCTTATAATGCTGGTTGCCATCCGTTTCTGTGACCCGAACGAAACCGACACCGAGCGCTGTCCAAGACGACTGCCATGCTAGTGGGCGACTACGAACACAACTGAAGACACAACTCACTCGCTCTACAAGATAGAAGCCAGCACACCAGAAGCAAAACTGGCCAAATTAGAACAGTTTACAGTGGTCTTTATGATTACCACTCTTTCGTTTCTCCCGTTTTCAGTCTGTCTGTCTGTCTTACTTAAGATTTTAAGATTGTGTCTGTCTTCATCTGCGACGGGACCGACAGCCACTACCACCTATTGTGTCAATCATATTATTTATGCTTACTGCTTGTAAAAAGTAAACCTTTCGTTTCCACTCTAAAACAAAGATATTGTAAGGCTCCAGTAGTATTAAGATAATTTACCAGCCTACCATAGACTGGCTCATGTCTGTGTCATTGATCTTCTTGAAAGGGAGTGCAGTGAAGAGCGAGTGCAGTCTAAAAACAAGCAATTAGAAAACATCACAGCACGTCTTCTTTCTGAAACGTACTGAGCGCCCGAGCTTGAGACACTGACCGCAGAATGGCTGTTAACACTAACCCAGGACACGACCGGCAAAGCGATCTCGCTCAAATGTGACATCAGGTGGCTACGAACAACTCTGCAACATAAAAAGCTCACTTTGAATAGGCTGCACCCTGCACCTACCACCACAACCTCAATAACCGATAGAACAGGAAGCAAAAGTGAAAAGGAGAGTGGAATAAAGTGCATCAATTCAGAAACCAACTTTGAAAACCTCTGCATTCACTCCTGTCATTCTAAATGGGTTGTTTGTGCACACAGAACTGACTAAACAAACAAACAAAACATGTACCTAATAGTGTCATAGATACAAATCTTCTAAACAAACGATTGCACTTGGGAGTGGTGTCTGTCCTCTAACGCAGTGCGTCTGTGCAAAAGTCTTGCTCCTGCTTGACAGTCATTTATACAGGGTGTGCCAAAAAAAAACAACCCAGCAGAGTTTTTGCTGTAGCAACCGCAAATCTCAACCGATTTGAATGAATTCTTTTTTAAATGAAAGATAAATAAATTATTGAATGACTGATGTAACGTTTATTAAGATAGCCTGCTTAGTTCCTGAGATATTTTCCCTCAAAATCAAAACAGAGATTTTGGCAGTGAACAAGAGTGATAAACACAACCCAGCAGATTGTTTACTTTTGCAACCATGAATCTTAACCGATTTGAATGAATCCTGTTTTGAATGAAAGATTGATAAATTCTTCAAAAATTGGTGCAATTTTTATTGAGATTCACTGCTTAGTTCTTGAGATATTTGCCCTCAAAGTCAGAAACAGATTTTGGCAACGAACAAGAGCGATTCCGTTGCACTTCATAATAAAGCAGATTCCTACGGCTGGGGGCTAATGACACTTTACTGTTGAAGTGAACCGAGTTTATGTGTCACCAGTGAAGCCTCCAATAGCCCTCAACAGTAGCAGGAATCCGTGTTATTACGAAGTGCAGCGGAAAAATATAAATTCCCTCTTGTTCACTGCCAAAATCACAGTTTTGACTTTGAGAGTGAATATCTCAGGAACTAAGCAGAGTGCATTAATAAACGTTACATCAATCTTTCAAGAATTTATTTATCTTTCATTTAAAAAAGGATTCATTCAAATCGGTTGAGATTTGCGGTTGCTACAGCGAAAAATCTGCTGGGTTGTTTTTTTTTGGCACACCCTGTAGTACACATCAGACAGTCAGCTGGACAAACAATTCAGTTGCATTTGCTGCCAGTCCAACTGATTGCAGAGCATCGGCATTTTCTTGTTGCTTCATTTGTTGGGCTCTTTTCTTCCTCCTTCACACCTGCAATAATTTCTACCCGATTTGTGCCGATGGTCCGTAATTAGTTTTAGCAGTTTCAGTGAGCTCAAATTTTATCTAAACAAGCTCCATGCGTGTTTACTTGGAATGGAACGTTCTTCTATCAAATAGCCGCTCGGCGGTGCTTTTCAACGAAATATTGAGTAAACCCTATTCAGGGTTTAAAAGCCCTAATTTGGGTTTTTGAACCCCTAAATAGGATTTCTAAGGCCCTAAGTAGGGTTCCTGAGTCCTAAATCGGGTTCCGTAACCTAATTTAAGTTCCAGAAATGAAAAGTTAGGGGTTCAGAGAGATTCACAGAAAAAGATCACTGAAACCCCTTTTGGACATAGTGCTGAAACCCTCTTTCTGACCTGAAAAAACCCCTCAAGCAGAAAACTCAGCTACATGTATGACAAAAAGAACGAAAACTGCACTCACAAAGACACCATTTCCAGCCGGTCATAAAGAGCCCAGTCAGGATGTCAGTGCAGAGTTGGGTGGCGTGTAGCAATTGGAGCAGAACAAAACTGTCAAGCAGTGAAGAGAGGAAGGAACACGGAATGCAAGGCAGTGCCACCTCCGAAGCACAGCACATTATTGTAACTTCTATTGTTGAGTTGCTGCCAGTCCGTGATCGGGAAATAATGGTCTGAAAGCCTGCCTTCAGTACTACTACCAACTAATCACAACTGTTCAAGCAGTTTTCTCGCACAAATCCACTAAGACCAGCACTGAAACCGTCTGTCTGAGGCAGAATTGACGCTTCTCCACCTGCCACCACGCACGCAATGCCGAGCACGTTAGAAGTAAAACCAACAAAGGCAAGGGCAGCGATCCTTTACAGACAAACAACAGAAACACCCTATAACAGTTTTTAACCACTAACACAGTCAGACACTTAACGCACCACTACAGGTAGGTAGACATACATGGGCCGGGGGTGAGCGGGTATACACCCTCGCCGACCAATACTGTACCCCTCAGTCGGTCATACTCCCTCGCCGGCAGACGCTACCCCTCTAACCCGACACCCACATCGAAAAATTTTGGCGACCTTTTTTTGGGGAAAGCGAATATATTTCCGTCACACACACCCTCGGCGGTCCATACCCCTCCGAAAATCCGCCGGCTTTGTTTGGGAAACGATTTTTATACTCTCCAACCCGGCCGCCGAAAAATCACACCCCTCCATTTTTTCCAGCCCATGGTAATTAGGAAAGAGTACCATTTTTGCTCACCACAATATGCGAACGTTGGTGGGGTACCATAAAGTGTCTGACTCTATCTAGTATACTAAATACTCCGAAATACAGTACACAGCAGACATAATGCACACATTATTTACTTACCTCTTGTTACCAGAATGGTCTATTATTTTACCACCAAAATTGTACAGTTGCTGTGTTTGTTTAGTCTGGCCATAGCAGTCTATTTGTTTGCATCTTTGCATCCACAACTGAAAGCAGTTAGGTTGCCAACACCAAACACTACTGGTTCTTTCTTAACAGTGCAACGCCTTTTACGGACAGTTCTTTAATGATGGTTGACATGTGATAAAACTGGATTATGGCAAAATTCCAAAATAATGATTCGAGTTCGAGTTGATGATAATTGGGATTGGTTTGCTTTCATGGGAAGAAAACATGCGAGATTGCCGTCGGCTGCCGAAACAATGAGCCGTTCTCGAGTTATTTAAGATGCATTTTGCGAGAAAGTCAGCTTTGGTGTCGAAGAGAGGGGGCAAGCACGGCCATCTCACGGATCTGGCTGATATTTATATCTATTAAAATAGAGCACAGTCGAAGACCAACGGTGCATGCCCGGCCACCAGCACCCCCCTAGAACCGGAGCTACATCCCCTCAAAGTTGGGTCAGCAGCAATTTTCGGGCTCATTTTAATAGCTCTGACACCCTCCATTCAAACGATCACCCTTCATTCGTTTCTTAAGCTAGGATCTCGACTCGCATATGGTTTTGTAGCTGGTCCAATGGCCTTTCCTTTTCTGGTACTCCCGTTTCCAGATCTTAGCTGGCTACCGAGATACTCGCCGAAAACTGCGAAATTTCCACAAAATGCCACTCCGTTTTTTTTCGAAAAATCTTTATAACTTTTTGTGCAAAGGCCCTGCCAAGCTAATGTTTTAACAAAAGTTAGGCATGAGTTGGCCAAACAAAATGAGCGCCCCAAAGTGTGCGGTTAGGGGGGGGGAGGGGGGGGTGTTTTGGCCTCTCAAAGGTGTTCGAAAAAAATTTTTTTCTGCAAAGCTTAGTTGTTAGCATACTGTTATATGCAGTTTTATGTGCTGAGTTCGAAAATGCACTCAGTTTAGCTAGATTCGCTCTGGATCGGGAGAAATTGGCGTCCAAAGTTGAGACCAACCCTTTTTCTTGACTGGCACTACTCGCTAGTATGACCATTAACCGCGGTGCAATGCAGTTTTTCTTATGTAGTTTTTGCTGCTGATTCCGAAAATAACTTTATTTTTGCTCTACGTTGCCTACTTTTGAAGATATCGGCATTTTTATGATTTGGGAACAAAACGGCTGCACTTGCTATAACATGCTCGTTTGAAAGGTGACTCAATTCAGTCGCATCTAGGGTACAGAGCCATAAAAATTTATATCACCTAATGCAGTATTTCCCGCTGATTACGAAAATGACATCTGTTTTTCAATCTAACTGCTCCTGAGCTACTTATGTAACTTTTATGCCCTGGTACTCAGACAATAAGTTATCTGTCAAATCTGGACATAATATGGTATCTATCTGGTGCAGTTTTCCCCGCTGATTCAGAATATTATCATATTTTTGCGCTACGGCCACTCTGTCGCAAGTTATGGACCTCCAAAGTTTCATTAAGAAACATGCCATGAGAAGCCGTAATCCTAAAATAAATGTTCAGCATTCATGCATTTCTGAAATGAACCTTTTGTCAGTCAATAGTGTACCCGACCTATTTTGACCCGCTGAGTTCAAAAATGGCCTTTGTTTTTCTCTACTGCTGTTCAATTTTGAGATATTACTGATCAAACAAAATTTGCATTAATATTCATATATCTCCAAAACGAGTAACTATAGATTAAAACAAACGCCATTTTTGAACTCAGCGGGTCAAAATAGGTCGGGTACACTATTGACTGACAAAAGATTCCCTTTAGAAATGCATGAATGCTGAACATTTATTTCAGGATTACGGCTTCTCACAGCATGTTTCTTAATGAAAGTTTGGAGGTCCATAACTTGCGACAGAGTGGCCATAGCGCAAAAATATGATAATATTCTGAATCAGCGGAGAAAACTGCACCAGATAGATACCATATTATGTCCAGATTTGACAGATAACTTATTGTCTGAGTACCAGGGCATAAAAGTTACATAAGTAGCTCAGGAGCAGTCAGATTAAAAAACAGATGTCATTTTCGTAATCAGCGTGAAAAACTGCATTAGGTGATATAAATTTTTATGGCTCTGTACCCTAGATGCGACTGAATTGAGTCACCTTTCAAACGAGCATGTTATAGCAAGTGCAGCCGTTTTGTTCCCAAATCATAAAAATGCCGATATCTTCAAAAGTAGGCAACGTAGAGCAAAAATAAAGTTATTTTCGGAATCAGCAGCAAAAACTACATAAGAAAAACTGCATTGCACCGCGGTTAATGGTCATACTAGCGAGTAGTGCCAGTCAAGAAAAAGGGTTGGTCTCAACTTTGGACGCCAATTTCTCCCGATCCACAGCGAATCTAGCTAAACTGAATGGATTTTCGAACTCAGCACATAAAACTGCATATAACAGTATGCTAACAACTAAGCTTTGCAGAAAAAAATTTTTTTCGAACACCTTTGAGAGGCCAAAACACCCCCCCTCCCCCCCCCTAACCGCACACTTTGGGGCGCTCATTTTGTTTGGCCAACTCATGCCTAACTTTTGTTAAAACATTAGCTTGGCAGGGCCTTTGCACAAAAAGTTATAAAGATTTTTCGAAAAAAAACGGAGTGGCATTTTGTGGAAATTTCGCAGTTTTCGGCGAGTATCTCGGTAACCAGCTACGATCTGGAAACGGGAGTACCAGAAAATGAAAGGCCATTGGGCCAGCTACAAAACCATATGCGAGTCGGGATCCTAGCTTAAGAAACGAATGAAGGGTGATCGTTTGAATGGAGGGTGTCAGAGCTATTAAAATGAGCCCGAAAATTGCTGCCGACCCAACTTTGAGGGTGTGTAGCTCCGGTTCTAGGGGGTTGCTGGTGGCCGGGCATGCACCGTTGGTCTTCGACTGTGCTCTATTTTAATAGATATAAATATCAGCCAGATCCGTGAGATGGCCCTGCTTGCCCCCTCAAAGCTGACTTTCTCGCAAAATGCATCTTAAGTTTGAAAATTTTTAGTTTCTTACCGTATTTGACGCAGCACCAAGGTTTGCAAGCAACGTTGATCTTCTCAACCATCCACTGACAGAACGTACGAGCCACGTGTCTTCTGCGCCTTTCCCTCCTGCAACTGCGGTGCCCTCGCTCGTCCATAGTTTCCCGCATAAAAAAACACCAACTCCTGACATGAAAACACAAACAACACGAACAATCGTGATACCAATTAATGATATAAACTATTAACAAGCGATCACTAACTGCACGTAATGTACCACATCTACGAACCGAGTCATGTACGAATCTCCCAAGCACTTGAAAACAGTTGCCTAATTGCAGACTGTATGCCGAATAGCCTTGCTCGGACATGACAGTTCTGTTTGGAAGCTCTGCAACCAACCACCGAAAGTCTGCAGACACACCAGCTGTGAGCTCTTGATCTTCGCATTATAATAATACATAGGCGTCGGACACCAGTAGCAAATTCGAGCTGCAACAATGGTTTGCAGCAGTAAAAGAGAATGAAAGGCAGTACCACAGTTTGATTCCTTTTACACACTTCACACACGCCAGCAATCAGTCCAACTGATTGGGAACGGTGGCTATTTCTTCTTGCTTCTTTTGATTGGCTCTATTCCTACCTCCTCCACCCCTGCAACAATCACGTACTATGTACGTTCTATATTTTAACCGGTTCTTAACCGAGGACCGACTTCCATTACAGTGTACAACCTTAACCAACAGGCATTGCGGTGTTGGGTGGTAACGAAGGCCACGTCTCTTCCTCTTCATGCTTATCGGACAGTCAAGTGACAGCGCTACCGATCGACTGAGAACCACTTCTGCTCTGCTGCCATCCCATCACATGTAGCGGGAGGGCCTGTACGGCCTACCATCAGACCCACATTTCCATTTCAACCGCTAATCACAAACCGTAATCTCGTTGTCATCTTTCACTGCCCAGCCACGTCCTAGCATGCTGTTGGGTGCCAGTAACAGGCCTGGCGTCATGGTGTTGTCAGCTCCGGACGGCCATCGTGCCTCGGGAAGGGGAGGGGAAGGGAGTTCTCCCGGCGTTGTTGGTTTCTCTGACAGCTCCTAACGTCGTCAGACTTCTTTTCTTCCAACGCGACATGATTTGTGGACTGGCTTCAGGTGCAACGGCAGATCGCGTCGGTTCCCATTTACCTACTTGCTGTCACAGCTTTCGGTGGCCTGGATGGGGCTTTAAGCCGACGACCAATAACCTGTCCGCAGATTGGATGAGTGTGCAGCAGACGCACAGGGGCTTTGCCGCCTAAACAACTACACCAACTGTGCCGACTACCTTCTGCTGCCATGTTGCCATTTGCTGCCTGCCCATTTGATTGGAAAGTGTGGTCTGAAACCTGCAGTTAGATATTCGCCGAAAACTGCGAAATTTCCACAAAATGCCACTCCGTTTTTTTTCGAAAAATCTTTATAACTTTTTGTGCAAAGGCCCTGCCAAGCTAATGTTTTAACAAAAGTTAGGTATGAGTTGGCCAAACAAAATGAGCGCCCCAAAGTGTGCGGTTAGGGGGGGGAGGGGGGCGTTTTGGCCTCTCAAAGTGTTCGAAAAAAATTTTTTTCTGCAAAGCTTAGTTGTTAACATACTGTTATATGCAGTTTTGTGTGCTGAGTTCGAAAATGCATTCAGTTTAGCTAGATTCGCTCTGGATCGGGAGAAATTGGCGTCCAAAATTGAGACCAACCCTTTTTCTTGACTGGCACCACTCGCTAGTATGACCATTAACCGCGGTGCAATGCAGTTTTTCTTACGTAGTTTTTGCTGCTAATTCCGAAAGTAACTTTATTTTTGCTCTAAGTTGCCTACTTTTGAAGATATCGGCATTTTTATGATTTGGGAACAAAACGGCTGCACTTGCTCGTTTGAAAGGTGACTCAATTCAGTCGCATCTAGGGTACAGAGCCATAAAAATTTATATCACCTAATGCAGTTTTTCCCGCTGATTACGAAAATGACATCTGTTTTTCAATCTGACTGCTCCTGAGCTACTTATGTAACTTTTATGCCCTGGTACTCAGACAATAAGTTATCTGTCAAATCTGGACATAATATGGTATCCATCTGGTGCAGTTTTCTCCGCTGATTCATAATATTATCATATTTTTGCGCTACGGCCACTCTGTCGCAAGTTATGGACCTCGAAAGTTTCATTTAGAAACATGCCGTGAGAAGCTGTAATCCTAAAATAAATGTTCAGCATTCGTGCATTTCTGAAATGAACCTTTAGTCAGTCAATAGTCTACCCGACCTATTTTGACCCGCTGAGTTCAAAAATGGCGTTTGTTTTAATCTATAGTTACTCGTTTTGGAGATACATGAATATTAATGCAAATTTTGTTTGATCAGTAATATCTCAAAATTGAACAGCAGTAGAGAAAAACAAACGCCATTATTGAACTCAGCGGGTCAAAATAGGTCTTGTACACTATAGACTGACAAAAAGTTCATTTCAGAAATGCATGAATACTGAGCATTTATTTTAGGATTACGGCTTCTCACGGCATGTTTCTTAATGAAACTTTGGAGGTCCATAACTTGCGACAGAGTGGCCGTAGCGCAAAAACATGATAATATTCTGAATCAGCGGAGAAAACTGCACCAGATAGATACCATATTATGTCCAGATTTGGAAGATAATCTTGTTGTCTGAGTACCAGGGCATAAAAGTTACATGCAAGTAGCTCAGGAGCGGTCAGATTGAAAAAAAAAGCAGATATCATTTTTCGCAATCAGCGGGAAAACTGCATTAGGTTACAGTATAAATTTTTATGACTCTTCAAAATTTAGATGCTGACTGAATTGAGATCACCCTTTCAAACGAGCATGTTACAGCAAGTGCAGCCGTTTTGTTCCCAAATCGACAAAAATGCCGATATCTTCAAAAAAGTAGGCAATTTAGAGCAAAAATAAAGTTATTTTCGGAATCAGCAGCAAAACTACGTAAGAAAAACTGCATTGCACCGCGGTTAATGGTCATACTAGCGAGTGGTGCCAGTCAAGAAAAAGGGTTGGTCTCAATTTGGACGCCAATTTCTCCCGATCCAGAGCGAATCTAGCTAAACTGAATGCATTTTTCGAACTCAGCACACAAAACTGCATATAACAGTATGTTAACAACTAAGCTTTGGGTAGAAAAAATTTTTCGAACACCTTGAGAGTCCAAAACACCCCTTCCCCTAACCGCACACTTTGGGGCGCTCATTTTGTTTGGCCAACTCCTGCCTAACTTTTGTTAAAACATTAGCTTGGCAGGGCACTTGCACAAAAGTTATAAAAGATTTTTCGAAAAAAAAACGGAGTGGCATTTTTGTGGAAATTTCGCAGTTTTCGGCGAATATCTCGGTAACCCGCTACGATCTGGAAACGGGAGTACCAGACAATGAAAGGCCATTGCGCCAGCTACAAAACCATATGCGAGTCGGGATCCTAGCTTAAGAAACGAATGAAGCGTGATCGTTTGAATGGAGGGTGTCAGAGCTATTAAAATGAGCCCGAAAATTGCTGCCGACCCAACTTTGAGGGGGTGTAGCTCCGGTTCTAGGGGGTTGCTGGTGGCCGGGCATGCACCGTTGGTCTTCGACTGTGCTCTATTTTAATAGATATAAATATCAGCCAGATCCGTGAGATGGCCCTGCTTGCCCCCTCTCTTCGGCACCAAAGCTGACTTTCTCGCAAAATGCATCTTATCCCCCTGTTACACACCGTTTTCAAAACTGTCGGCAAGAAAGTCGTTTGCCGATAGCTATCGGCAAAACAAATTTGTCAAATTTGCCGATAGTTTCTATCTCTATACACGTGTTTTCTGTCGGCAAAGTTTGCCGATACCCAAAACTATCGGCTAAAGTTGTCGGCAAACGCGAAAAAACGAAACTATCGGCAAGCCACTAAAGTGGTAGGTATGTTGCAAGGGGTTAAGAGCCAGTTTTTCTAGGAATCGACTTTTGCTCCTTAACCTCTGGACAAATCTCAACTTTTTGTCTCCGATTTGGCTGAAATTTTGTATTTTGGTTTAATTTGATCTAAAAAGACATTTTATCACCTTCCCGGCCATTTTTGAGAGCGTCACATTTTCGACCCAACCTCAGCTTTCGGCTTATAACTCGGAAACGAATCAAGGTAGAAAGTTCGAGATTACGTATTTAGAATCAGAAGAGCGTTCTCTTTCAAACGGTACCCTACTCGATCAGATTTCTGACAAAAATTTTTTTTAGAATCCTTTCCGGGCCCGATTTGACCCCCCTACAACCCCCATTCCGATAATTTTATTTCATGGAAATGTAGCGCTATCTATTCGCTTTCGAACGCACAAAAAATCGAGAAAAAAAATGGGGGCAAATTGAGTTTTTGGGCCTTGAAAGTTGAAAATCCGCGAAATTTTATATAAATTTGCCTTTCAGCCTGCTTACACTTTAGCCTGCTTAAAGAACAGAACATGGTCAATTGTGGACCGATGACCAAGATTTTTGTCACACATATTACAGAGTATCTCTTGCATACATTGCACAATTCGGGGCTTCCTTATTGCTTTCTGACGGGAGTTAGCTTGCTTCTTGATGTCATTTAAGAGTCAGTCTCTGATTCGGTCCAGTCTTGCCCCTTATCCCTATGTTAAGTTGTTCTAAATACGTAATCCCGAACTTTCTACCTTGATTCATTTCCGAGTTATAAGCCGAAAGCTGAGGTTGGGTCGAAAATGTGACCCTCTCAAAAATGGCCGGGAAGGTGATAAAATGTCTTTTTAGATCAAATTAAACCAAAATACAAAATTTTGGCCAAATCGGAGACAAAAAGTTGAGATTTGTCCGGGAAGAGTCGATACTTAGAAAAACCGGCTCTTAAAATGCTATTAAAATACTATTAAAAATAATATTTTAATATTCAGCCCGTCTGTGTATTTTTAATTTAATTTAATATAATAGTAGGCCTTGTATTTTAATATTAATATAAATTTAATACTATTAAAATGGCACTATTAATAATAGTTTTATTTTAATATTAATATTTTTAAATAACAGTACCCCCCTCCCCCCTCATGCCATTACGTAATTTTTGCACGCCCCCTTAATGGGTTAATTCGATGCTAAATTCAGTTAGTTTTCTAAACAGCAAATAACATTCTGTGATCTGTGGCATTACACGTATAAACCACAAATAATCAAAAACCTAAGCTAATGATTGCTAATATCAACTATAGAAAATAACTAGGTCCAACTTTTTTCTCTAAAGGTTCAAGTGGAGTCTAACAATAACTGTATATCTGATGTAGAAATTGATGGCGAATCGAATGGTGTATTCTATTTTGATGTGCGCCTCTCGGTTCATGAGTTATGGCTGAAAACCGTTGATCGGCAGTTGATGGATTTGAGTGAGTGGGCACCATAAAATGCAAAATAGCGAAAAAGGGGTACATTCCGATTTTCAAATTAAGTTGTTAATTCGATGCTAAATAGAGTTAGTTTCTAAAACAACAAATATAATTCTGTGGCCTTTCAGGTTTAGACCATGAAATCGGTCAAAAACCCAAAAATTTGTGCTTATGAACAGGGATGCCTACCAAATTCAAACTTTGAATTTGGTATGGTATGGTATGGTATATTCTTACCTGTTTGAATTTGATATGGTATGATATAGTACCAGTGTGGTGCACTTTTTAACTAGGTAACTAGGTAACTAGGTATACCTAGTATTACCTAGTTATTTTTCGAGAAAAGTACCTAGTATTACTTTACCTAGTTTCCGGACATGGTGTATTACCTAGTTTTACTTTACCTAGTTAAAAATTCTAAGAAACTAGGTAAACTAGGTAAAATCCCTTACCTAGTTACCTAGTTGAAGAAACGGCCATGACCTGATTATACAAAGCTACATACAGTACACGCAAACTATCGATCGACTCGCCGCCGCCGCCGCTGAAGTTTACGCCAATTAGTTACATGTGCGCAGTTACCACATTTCCCTAGACCCTAAGCCGGAGGTCTAAACCGGAGGTTAGGGCAAAGGCTTAGTCTGAATCTACGGCTAAGTCCTGGTGTTGTAAGCCTAAGGCTAAAGGCTAAGGATTAGGCTGAATAGGAGAGTTTGTTAACTGCGCACATATGGGAACTACGTATGATAATAAATGAAAATGTTCGCATATGCAATTCTATCGTAACTTTCTTCCAAGATCCTTAATCAAGTTACTGATGATCCATAAAAACGTCAATGCGTAGAGTATTCGGCAGAATTATATTGCGCTTCCGATTTTTGAATGTGATTGTCATCATCACTGAGTGTTGGATATCAAATCAACCTTACTAGGTCGCTACTATACGTAGGTACTAGGTATACAGCTATTTTCAGTTTTTGATTGCTTGCTTACATACCGTAGAGTACCTCGAGTCAGGGATGTGAGGTGGGAAAAAAACACCGGAAAAAAACTGTTTTTTTCCGAAAAAAACCGGTTTTTTTCCTAAGGGTCGGAAAAAAACATAAATCGCGGAAAAAAACTCAAGCTAAAAATAGCTAATTTACGTCATTTTTCGTTTAAAAAATGGACTTTTGCTATGTATAATAGGCCATACTGACTCAAAACTGTTAGAAAAACAACAAAAAAGACCAAATTTGGCATGAAAAAACAAAAATGCAAACTGCTGTAAGAAAATTTGCATATAGCGTTATTTATGGAACCTGTCAGGCACTGTTTCATGCCTGTTTCGTGATTTATATCAATGTAACACGTGTATTTCTGGTCTAACAAGACTGAGGAAGGCGCTAGAAAGCGTTAGGAATCATAAAACCAGCCTAGGATACTCAGAACTTGGGCTGGAGTTTTTTTCCGCGATTTAGGAAAAAAACCGGAAAAAAACTGGA
Organism: Sabatieria punctata; assembly: GCA_030248155.1. NCBI lineage: Eukaryota > Metazoa > Nematoda > Chromadorea > Araeolaimida > Comesomatidae > Sabatieria > Sabatieria punctata. The sequence continues at coordinate 60,950 of JASANB010005652.1, forward strand.
AAAAAACAGGCCGAGGTTTTTTTCGGAAAAATATACAACCCTGCCTCGAGTGAAACCAGAACTATTGAACGCTAAAATGTTCTTTTTGTGTAGCAGGAACATTGCTTTGCAGAATGTTAGAATGCCTTGATTCCTGGTCGAGTTGTTGTTTTTAAACAAGCTGAATCTCTTTGCTCTTAATTGCACTTGGTCGTCTGTAAAATTTGTTTTTTTCATCTATTCAACGCTCCTCTAAGTAAAAATGTGTGGAAATATTACTATTCGACAAAATAATCTACTTCTGCATTAATTTAATAATTTGAATGGTTTACCTAGTTTTACCTAGTTTTTAATGGCTTTACCTAGTATTACTTTACCTAGTTTGCAGCCCAAACATTTTACCTAGTATTACTTTACCTAGTTTGTGGTCCGAGCATTTTACCTAGTATTACTTTACCTAGTTTCAGAATTTCAAAATGCACCACACTGTATAGTACTAGCTTAATCCATTTGAATTTGGTTGGTATGATTTTGGTATGAATTTAGTAATGAGGCAAAAAAGCTTTAATTTTACGAAACAACAACGCCACAAACTTAAGCAGTGGTAATACTAGTATCATTTACATACTAACAACACTTTTGACCAGATCAGGATTGGCACGGAACAGCACCTCACGTTCCAAAAGTACTGCACTAAGTCGACTGCGATCAGCTGATTTGCACTTTCGTGCGGTACTGAACATTCTTTCGGCACCAGCCGTTGAGGCAGGCACAGACAAGACCACCATCCGATCCGATCCGATCCGATCTGGCGGGGGGTCGTACAATGTACGGCCCTACGATCAGACCTGCACGGTCCATTTCGTTACCCCTTATATCGTCATCTCGGACGTTTGCCCTTCTTTCACTGCCAAGCCACTCAAGCCATGCTGTTGGGCGCCAGGTACTAAGAGAGTGCCTGGCGTGGTGACGTCATGGTGCTGACAGCTCCCAGCGGCCGCCCGGCCGAGGAGGAGTAAACCGGTATAGGCCGTAATGCTGGTTTCTCAGACGGCTCCTGACGTCGTTGATCTTCCCTCCAACGCGGCATGCTTTTAGGAGCGGCTTTCGGTGCAACGGCAGATCCAGTTGGTTCCCATTTTACCTACTCACTGTAACCAGTTTTCGGTGGCCTGGGTGGAGCGTTGTGCCGACAACCAACTCTTTGCAGCAAGAAACTTGCCACGCCGAGAGGATGAACCACTACAACCACTAGGGATGCAGCGGCCGCCGTGACTCAGAGGCAGCGAGCTACCCACTGAGCCACTGACGCGGCTAAGACCACCATCATTTAAAGAGAAGAAGCCACCGGTCCAGACAGTTGCAGTGTGACGGCGACCCGCGTTTAGCTGCTGTCCACCTCTTGACATTTCTTACAAAACTTAACAGCCGACTGCTAACGGATCAATTCGAATTTATTTTGTTTGAAAAAACGCAAACAAAGGACGAGAGCAGCTAAAGATGGGTACGGTATAAAATAAAATCATTTCCGGCTCACTCGCGTGTGTGCTGTAGGTGCTGAAATCAAAGACCTGGTACTAAAATCAAACGCCTTACCAAATTTACCAAAACGCCTTAATAAAACTCAGCTATTTCGCTGAATTGCGCATTAAAAAGCGATTGTAAAAAGCCTTTTTCTTTCATTTTGGAAAATAACTTGTTGTAAAAAACCGAAAAAAAAACGAAAAAAACGGGAAGAAACCGGCTTGAGATTTTTTCCAGAAAACAAACAGCCCTGATGCCAACCATTTGTCTTCTAGACATGTGTGTAATTATTATTAAGCAAATAATCACCTCAATTACGATCACTCTTGGTCTGTAGTTGCCATCCAGCAGTGCTTTCAATAGCCAAAAGTCAGAAAAATCGGTGTCAACACTGAGAAAGTCGAAGCTTTTAGGCACTTGATATTTTTCAAACAGCTGCACTACATTGTCAACCCACACGTTTTCCTTCCTCAGGTTAATCATAGGATTTTCAAATGTGTTGTCCAATAACAGGCCGGTCCATCCCAGTTTCTCCCTAAATTACCAAGGCTGAGCTTCAACAAAACCTTTAGTACACACAAAGAAAGTGAAAATTTGGTTAGCCCACTGACTGCTGCAGTGATGTGCGCTTGTTTAGTATGGCCACTGCACCTGTGCGCCCCTTTGTTGTACTAGTCTTTGTCACAAAGGAGTTGATGGCACTTAGTCGAACTCCTACAAGGCCTAGACTCAGTCGTCTTGTCTTTCAGAGGCTAACAATACATGTCTCTGGGGGGCGCCCGAGCTGGATTTTTCATTTTTATCCTTGTTTTATTTTCTACTTTTCTATTTATATATTGGAGATTTTAATGTTGTACTGTGCATGATTCTGGTATTCTGTGTGTGTGTGCATTGTGTTCTCTACCGTGCGGTCTTGTTATATCGTGTGTCTGTGCCTTACTAGTAAAAACGTTACATTGGTGCCGAGACCCAGGGGTACTGCAATACTGGGCCAACCCACGGCTCAGGGGAAGCAAGCCACCGCACTGGACCAAGTTGTGAAGCGCGCACAGGCGGCCAAGCAACAAACATTTATTAGGGCAGCAGAAACCAGAGAGTGAGCAAAAACCACTAGTGTGACCTTTGACAGTTAACCAGTTACACTAAGGTCTACACAGAGGGTAGAATTTACATAACCTACACTAGGAGCAACACCTATCTTATGTACATACGTACTGCACGTTAATAGCTAGCTAATGTACATACACACGTACTGACACTCCTTCTTGTTGTGCGATAAAGAAGAAAGAATAAAGACCGATTACTGTCTAGAAAGAGGTATACAAATACACTAAAGTATAACAGATAACTATTAGTGATGTAAAAAATAATTTAATTGTAATTGAAATTCGCATAATCGACCTGTTTATAATTTCAATTCAATTAATTTAATTTAATTGAAATTCAAAAGTTGGGCCATAATTTAATTGTAATTGAATTGAAATTCGCCTGAAATTTCAATTATATTTTCAATTATTTCCTGTGGAGAATGTAAGTAGATGCGCAAGCTTTAGAGAGTATAAGAGCATTAGAGAATGACTTCAAACAAAAACCTATTTAGGTTTTGTCACCTCTTTATATGACTTCGGATGGATGGATGGATTGTCGGGGCGGGGCCAGCCCCTGTGTTAGGCCACACCGCCGGCCCATCACGCACGCCCAGATCATGCCCTTCCTTCGCTACTAGCCGGCACACTTGATTGGTGTCAAGAGCGGGTCTCGGTGGTAGCTGTCCCTGTTCCCGTATGTGTTGTGCCTAGCTCAAATTTCTAAAACTCGGTAAGTATTCAGTAAGCAAATCCAGATTTTTTGAAATTCGGCAAGTATGAGTAAGTACTGGGTTTTTCGAAAAAAACCCGGTAAGTACTCAGTAAACAATTCAGTAGACTCAGTAAAACCTTCAACACTCAGAAATATTTTACAATTTATCAGAAAATCTTTCCTGATATAGCTTTATAGCTACTAAAATTTTTAATCGTGTTTTGCACCATTTCACATCATTTTATGGTGCTAATTAGCATGGTTTGAATGCCTTAAAATATGCACACAATACATAGTGACCAGAGGCTCTGGTAGCTAGCCTTATATGAAAAACCTGGAAAAATTGGTATGTGAAAATTGGTTCTAATTTTCGTCATTTCCTTACAGTTCAGTAGACCAATGCAAAAAATGTAAATAAAAACATAGCTAATAGTAGTAGATATAGTTTCTCATCCTAACCTAAACACCGACTCTTTGCATCTGATTATAGCAGTTCTACACAGCAAACAAAGTTGCGGTTACTTATACAAGCCTTCAAACTTCAAACTTCAAACTGGGTGAATTGCAAAAAAATGCAAAACTAAGTGTCTTTTTGTTGCGAGCAGATAGATAAATGAAGGAAAAACTATATTATTTACTACACACATGCGTCAAGCTCACTACTGCAGAAGCTTTTACGCAGTAAACAACTCAGTAAATTACTGAGTACTGAGTTTACCGATTTTTTTCTATTTGAGTAATTCAAAAATGAAACTGGGCATTCAGTAAGTAAAATTAAGAAAAATTTTTACCGGTAAGTAAAAGTACTTACTGTCATTCAAAATAACTAGGTACCGAGTAACTTTTACTCAGTAAATTTACTGGGAACAACACTGGTCAGCAAAGAGGGTAAGTTGAGCATTTCCAGTCTTCTTATACACGATGCCAACATCGAGTGTTCCTTTCAGGTAGTGAAGAACCCTCTTTAGCGCTTGTAGAATAGCGGACGAAGGAGCGGCGTTGAACTGCGCCAATCTGTGCACCAAAAAAGCCAAGTCTGGACGAGAGAGACGCAACAGACAGACACATCAGGGAACCAACGATTGACTGATAATGCGTCTGATTGATCAATTCGGCACCCTACTCACTAGGGAGTAGCTCTGCTCCAACCGCCATTGGTACCCTGACCGCGTTGGCTTCTACCATCTGGAAGCTTTCCAGAACTTTGTGTACATACATAGGTTGACCCAACCACAGCTGATCGGTAGTTTGCTTGACTTGTACCCCTAGGAAGTAGCTAATGGCGCCCATGTCTTTCACTTTAAACTGCCTGCCAATTAGCTGCTTGAGATGTGGAAGTACTTGCATATTGGCACTGGCCACCACCAGATCGTCTATGTAGACCAGTGTTGTGCCTAGCTCAAATTTCGAGAACTCGGTAAGTATTCAGTAAGTAAATCCAGATTTTTTGAAATTCGGTAAGTACGAGTAAGTACTGGGTATTTCAAAGAAAACCCGGTAAGTACTCAGTAAACAATTCAGTAAACTCGGTAAAACCTTCAACATTCAGAAATATACAATTTATCTAAAAATGTTTACCTGATACTGTCGGACACTGAACGCCGTGTATGGTATCGACACCATATATGGTACCGGGACCCATATGGCCATGGGTAGGAGTACCGTATATGGTGCTGGTACCTTATATAGTGCCGGTACCATATACAATGTATGGTAGCGGTACCATATATGGTACCACCACAGTCGCCTAATGTGGGGGTACCATACAGTATATGGTACCACCACCGTAGGAACCGGTACCATAAACGGTGTAAGTGCCTGACTGTGATATAACTTTTAGCTACTAGAATCCTTTTTCGTTGCTGATTGATGAGTTAAGATAATGCAGCAAGACTTTTTAGAATGTTAATCATGTTTTTTTGTCATTTCACATTATTTATTGTGCTAATTGGCATGCATGGAAAGCCTTCAAATGTGCACACTATACATACATAGTGACTAGAGGATGTGGCTTTAGATGAAATTCTTGGCCAAATTGGTAGGTGAAGATTTGTTCTAATTTTCGCCATTTCCTCACAGTTCATCCAACTGATGCAAAAAACGTCAATCAAAACATAGCTAATAGTAGATATACGTAGTTTCTACTTATAGTCTTTGCGTCTGATAGTTTGTTTTCAATTCTGCCGCGCAAAGAAAGCTTAGGTTATGCAAGCTGTGAAAATTGCAAAGCATTGGCAAAAATTGTGTGCTGTCATCGTCAGATCTATTAGCGAAAGAAAAACCGTATATTTTCTTGCACAGGTGCGGCGAGCTACCTATTGCAGAAGCTTTCACTCAGTAAACAACTCAGTAAATTACCGAGTACCGAGTTTACCAATTTTTTTTCTAATTGAGTAATTAAAAATTGAAACTCTGTATTCAGTAAGTAAAATTTAGAAAAATTTTTACCGGTAAGTAAAAGTACTTACTTTAATTCAAAATAACTAAGTACCGAGTAACTTTTACTCAGTAAATTTACTGGGAGCAACACTGATGTAGACACCAACTAAGACTGCGTGTCCGTTAATCTTTCCAGTGTAGACATAACTTTCTGTGGGCGCTTGCTTTAGCTGTAGTTTGGTTAGACGTTGGTGGAGTACGGTTGGACGCATATATGCAATATGCAATATCAAACAATGCATATATGCATGGTTTTTGGCATGCATATATGCATATGCAATATCATATGCATGCAAAACTCCAATATGCAATAGTCATATGCAAATTGACCCTGATATCAAAATTTTGCATATTTTTAGTTTGCATATTTTTTTCAAAGGTGTCGCTGACTTTTCGTGCTGTATACTTATGCTCCGAAGAACGTTAAACTATTCAAATAGTTGTTTTATCTATTTGGCGCGGAGAAATCTATGAAGTACTCGTCCAAACAGTACATGTTTCAAAGAGGGCTTTGGCCGATGTCTGGTTTTTAGCTGAGCGAATTGCGAATTTCTGAACGCACCTCATAGCTTCATAAATATCTATAGTTTTTTGCAGAATTGTTCAAACTAAGGTGGCACTATTAGCATCCCAAGACACCCAAACAGACTGGACTTCTGATTTTAGGATAGTCGGCACGTTTTTGCTAATTTGTCATCAAACTAAAAATATAATATCTAAAATAAAAAATCCCTTGATTGAGGCAGTTTACACTGTAAATATGCACTGTACAGAGATCAAAGCTTCCTCTTTCCACTTACAGAATGGAATGGAGATGAATGGCTAGAGGCCGACATGGGCTAGCATTTCGGCTGAGGGAGGGTAGAAATTTCAATTCCGGAGGGGGCTGTGGAAGGTAGGAGCGCCTGAGGGGGGCTGAGGGGGTGGTAAGTCAAAAAGTCCGATTTTTCGCTCAATCAAGGTTTTTGGCTTATTTTTCATTAAAATAAGTTAAATAAGCTATTCTGAGCTCATTTACACCTAATCCAGCCATATTTTATCATAATTGTCTATACAAAATTCTTCCAAAAAATTCCTGAGGGGGGTAGCGGCCGGCTGAGGGGGAGGTAGTTCAGAACCTGAGGGGGGCCAATCCCCTCAGCGAGCCCCCCTTTGCCCATGCTTGACCGTAAACTCAAGTCGCAAATAATGGAAATCTCAACTGAGACTTTTCAGATTCTGAATTTGTTAGTTTGTAAAACTAGGACAGGACTACAAACGGCTAGGTATACCACATTAGAGAAAACTAATTTGAACATGCGAACTGTAATTTAGTAAAAAAATCTGTAATGTCAACCATTTTTATCTAAAAATTACGAAATGAGCTGGTCTTCCATGCCAAACTGTTTTTCCATTCCCCTCTTGTTTTATCCAGATGAGGTCTGTAACTGTAAAATAGGTACGGGTATGCCTAATAACTGCTAAAGATTGCGTAGACATTCCAACCAAACTGGAAAGTGCTTGCAAAACGTCCTGTTATCGATTTCAGGCCGGCTTGATAAAATATGCAAATATGCAAAAAATATGCACATATTTCATTTTTGCATGCATATGATATATGCAATATCAATATGCACTGGAGATTGCATGCATATATTCATATGCAATATCATATGCATCCCAAAAATCAGATATCATCCAACCATATGGTGGAGCGCGCTATTCCAACACCAAGAACTTTGTTTTAGGCCGTAAAGGCTTCACTTGATTTTGCAGATGTAGTCCGGGTGTTTAGAGTCTTGAAAACCATCAGGCTGAGCCAAGAAGATTTCTGCCTCCAACATGCCATGTAGAAACGCTGTTTGCACGTCAATTTGATGGATGACCATACCGTTTAGCACAGCTACGGCAAAAGGAGATCAACTGCTATCCCATCTGACAACAGGAGCGAAGATGTCAAAGTTAGTCAATCCCATATTTCTGCATGAAACCTTGGGCGATTAAACGTGCTTTGAATCGCGCAACCTTTCCTACCGAGTTGGTTTTTGGTTTTGAACACCCATTTGGACCCTACAATCTTGCGATCTGCAGGCCGAGGTACCAAGTCCCATGTTTGGAAAAGTCTGAGCGAATCAATTTCTTCTTTTGCCGCTTTGTACCACTGCTTAGCCTGTGGAGACTGCATAGCTTGTCATCAGCTAGCAGGTTCGCTGATTTCTGACGCTTGTGCCTCTCTAGCACCGAAGAACCAGTTTCCTAGCTGATTAGGTTGGACTTCCTTGTTTTCATGTTGTGAGCAATGAACAGGAGGCGTAGGTTCTGGACTAGATTCTGAACTGCTATCCGAACCACTTCCCACTACTTCTGGCTGCTCCAATTCCGGTTCTAGATGCTCCTCCTGTAACTGCACTGCATCCTCTTCTTGCTCCCGATAATCCTGTGCAACTGGCTGAGGAACAGGATCGACTTGAGGCTGAGGAACAAGCTGAGGAGCTAATTGCTCTGGCTCAGGCAGTGGAGCTACTGGGTGAGGCTGAAGAACTACTTGTTGCTGTGCAGGCTGCTGATCTGGCTGAGACCAAGGTACAACCAGTACGCCAGGCTCCTGCTCCTCCTCCTCCACAGTATCAGGTGAGAGGAATAAAAATGACTTTCGTCAAAGAGCACATCCCAGCGAATCAGCACACTTTGTTTGTCTGCCAACCAAACACGATAGTCCTTGGAATCGTCAGCATAGCCTAGCATGTAAGATCACTCAGCGCTACTGTTGTTTAATACCGGAATTTACAAATGTGTATGCATATGCGTATGCGTATACACATTTCAATTACAAATGCGTACGAGTTTGCGTATATGCATTGCCAAAAACAATGCATATTTTGCATATTGCGCATGCGTGATGCGTAATCTCTGAAACAATCGGAAATTTCACTACACAGCTGACAGCTTGTTTGTCTCTACAGTGTGTTCTTTCGGTATCCAACTATATAATCAAACTATATGAGCAAATTATTACAATTTCAGACACAAAAATTGCCAAAATCGCCTGAAAAACAGGACTTTTAGCTGCATTTGTTTGAGCCCAAATTGAAAAGAAATCCAAAGGTCATGGGTTCGATTCCCAGCTACGTCCTTGCACATGCCCAACTTTTTCGCCTTCTTATTTAGTGATTTTTGACGATTTTAGCCGAAATATTGCAATTTTTGCCCAACCCCTCCCTAGAATTTGGGCTCAGACCCGTTCGGTCAGCGCCAGACCCACCAGCCTCCCTCCCTTCGGCAGATGACCTGTTACATGGTATGTACAGTACATGTGTTTTCAACAGGCAAGAAATTTTATGCGCTTTCCTACAAAAATCAGTCGAATGTTCATTTCTTGTAGAAGTCTAGTAGCAATCAAGCTTATAATAAACATACGCAGTGGAAGCACAAACAGATAGCCTGCCCATGCAGCACAACTGATGTCACCCAAATAAAACCGTGGAAACTCTAAATTCAAGGTTTTGTCACATGGTTCCTGTCCTCTAGAAACTTAGCCTCTTTTTAATATTAGCAAGCCCAACTTAGTTAAAGCTTTAAATGCCTCAGAAAATTTCTGCTGCCCTCACCTCACACTAAAAACCGTGAAGAATGACCATTTGGTAATAATCTGAACTAAATATTTGCAAGTCATTCGAAAATGTAACTATTTTTCAGACCCAATACGCATTACGCAAAGATATGCAAGCTTTTGGCAGAATGCATAATAATATTGCATCATGAAATTCAAATGCATATGCGTATGCGTATATGCATTCTGAAATGCAATGCGTACTTTGCGTAATGATATGCGTAGTGCGTATACGCATGCAACAGTACTCAGCGCGAGGTGAAAACTTTGACTGATGATCTAGTTTTTGAGCACAACTAGACAACCAAAAACTCGCAGGTGTGTAAGGTCAGGTTTCTTCCCATACCGCGCTTGATAGGGGGTGTTGCCTCTTAGCACTACTGTAGGCGAAATGTTTCACAAGTACACGAGCGAGAGCAGAGAGAACAGAAAAAGAACAACGTTGTCGTTGTGAACTTGAAAGAACCTTCGCCGTACTCGTCCGACAAGGACCTGGAATTTGTTCAGGACATGGTGGCCTCTGCTTGTGACGACCAAACTAAAGCCGGCTCTGTTCTTCAGGTGTTTCGTATGGGAGCGCGTTCCAGTGACCAGCCTCAGCCGTTGAATGTTCTACTGAGTGACGGATCGGTCAAGCGTCAGCTGATGGTCAATCAGCGACAACTTCTGCAGGACAAATCGTTCATTCGACATGACTTGACTGCTATGCAGCGACAAGAAGACCAGGCTCTGCGCAAAGAACTCTCTGCCATCCACGAATCCTTTCCGTCCCGCTCCTTTGTCATCTGTCACACCTAGTGTGATTTTCTCTTAGTACATACTGTAGTAATGGGCGGCGCACCAAGCCCGCATTTATCGTAGGTTGTGGTTGCGTTGTCTTGCCAGGAGTACTGGCCTAGTTTATGTTACTTACTCCTGCTGACCAGCGGTCTGGGCTGGTCTGTTTATCTGCAAATAAAACGGGGACCGTGCGTGGCTGTAAGTGAGGAACCTGCCGCTCAGCTAGAAGGGGTCAAGCGTGCGTCCGTCCAAAGCTACATGGTGCCCGGTTGCAGCCAAGCCATCTGATGTCGGCTCCCAAAGACCGTGGACAGAGGCCCACCAGCCGTACCGTTCAGCGCAGCGAAGAGTAAATTTGCTTTTACGTTTATTTGCTGTGCGCTCGAGAACTTGTTCATGTGTCAGTCAGTATGACTGAGCCGGCACCTGAGGGTGCTAATGCAAGATCGGTTTACACGCGCAGTCTCCGTAGGCAGGCAGTAGATAAGGAGCGCGGCGCTCTCTCTGACGACCTTTTGCGTTGGTTGGCAGAACTGAAAGAACTTTTAGCCAAAATTACGTCAGCCGAAAATCCAGGCGACCATACTTTGCAGTATTTAGACCTAAAAGACCAGTTTCGTAAGGCCGAGCAGCGCCTCCAGACTTTGCGAGTTGACATCGCACCCCTGACTGAGAGTTCAGCTATGGAAAAGCAGGACTTTGAAGAATTTAGTGCTAAAATTGCTAGCCAAATGCAAGAAGGGGCCGAGCAACTCGCAATAGTCCAGCAGCATGTCGAGGCGGCAGCGGCGCCAGTCGCTCCTGCGACGGCTTCTGAGCCAGTTGTTTTAGGCGCCGCAGCCTCGGCCAGCACCACCACGGTAGCAGGCTCTTTGCCCCATTTCCCTCCGCCGGCAGTGGACCCTTCGGTCCTCGCTTTGATTAGCGCTTTGCAGGCTCAGTCTGCGCAGGCGGAGGAGCGACATGCTAGGGAGATGCGGGAGTCAGAGAGGCGCCACCAAGAGCAGTTGGCGCAGATTAGACTGACGCATGACACTGCTCTTGGCAAAGCGGATGAACGCTTGCGCGCTACCTTGAAGCATTTCGAAAAGACTGTAAAGGAACAGGCTGAAAACCAAAGTGAGCAAATACGTATGTATTCTGAGACCGTAGAGCAAATCTCGAATAGAGAAATTCGAGTAGTTTTGCCAAACAGTAGTGGCTCAGGGTCTAGTTTAGTCGGAACGTCGGCTCGAACGGTTGCTCAGAATACAGTACGATTGCCCAAGCTCGATCTCAAGCCGTTTACCGGAAACGTCTTTGAGTGGCGAGATTTTTGGATGGCCTATGAAGAGTCGATTCATAATAATGCGCAGTTGACCAGTTCTCAAAAATTTGCCTATCTCAGGTCGTTGCTTACAGGTCAGGCAGCGGGGGCAGTTGCGGGCTACCCAGCCACTGATCGAGGGTACGCAGAAGCAATAGATTTGCTAAAGCACCAGTACGGTAACGAAGACGATCTAATTACTGCTCATTACGCTGCCCTCGATCAGATGAAACCGTTTCCCGATACCTTTGAAGGCTTGCAACAGTTCTTCTTTGAGGCAGAAAAGCACGTCAGAGGGCTTACGGTACTAGGTCAAACAGTTGCCGGTGAACGCCATTTAGCAGAAACACTTACCAGAAAACTGCCTTTACGCTTGCTAAAAGAGTTTTCCTTGCAGGCGGTAAACCGAGCTGACCGTTTGACCTAGTACCGTAAGCCCTCTGACGTGCTTTTCTGCCTCAAAAGAAGAACTGTTGCAAGCCTTCAAAGGTATCGGGAAACGGTTTCATCTGATCGAGGGCAGCGTAATGAGCAGTAATTAGATCGTCTTCGTTACCGTACTGGTGCTTTAGCAAATCTATTGCTTCTGCGTACCCTCGATCAGTGGCTGGGTAGCCCGCAACTGCCATATGCCATCACCTAAAACGTGCCGATTTAGCCTGTGCTAGTTCAAAGATTTTGGCTGACAATATGTACGTAGACAATTTAGTGGTTAGTGTGCCAGACTCGCAAAAGGCGCAAGAAGTGTACTGTCACGCCAAAAAACTGTTCGCACTGGCTGGCATGAATTTACGTGACTGGTTGTCAAATGATCCAGCGTTTTTGCAGAGTATCCCAGAAGCTGATCGCTCAGCCGACAGAGTCACTAAATTGCTAGGAATGCGTTGGCACTTAGCTACGGACAGTTTGGAGATCGTGAATTCTGCCGATCTGACAGACAGCCAAATCACTAAAAGAAAACTAGCCTCTCTAGTTTCTTCGGTATTCGACCCGCTTGGTTTAGTCTGCCCGCTGGTGACTCCTGCGAAGCTACTTTTGCAGTCTCTCTGGCAGACTAAGCTAGGTTGGGATGAAACACCTGGTACTGATACCTTTCCCATACAGGTAAACCGAGCGTTACTTCCACTTGCACAGCTGGCAAAGCTACGACTTCCACGAGTTACTGGCCCTGTAGTTTCGGAAGATATGGTACAACTACACTGTTTCACAGACGCTTCTGTCAAGTCATATTGTGCCGTTATCTATTTACGTGTCCAAAAACCCGAAACGGTAACCGTTGATCTAATTTTTGCCAAAAATAGACTAGCTCCGGTCAAAAAACTCACCTTACCCAGGCTAGAACTTATGGGAGTCGTACTGGGCGTCAGGACGCTCAGATTTGTGGCCAAGCAGCTACGAATACCCGTGCAAGAGCAGTACGTATGGTGCGACTCTGAATGCGTGCTAAGTTGGGTGCGCTCAGATCGCGTTCTGCCCAGATGGGTTAGAAACCGGGTGGAGGAAGTAACGCAATCAACAGCAGTCAATTTTCGATCGGTGCCGGGGAAGGACAACCCGGCCGACATCCCCACAAAACCCGAGAACTACTCGCACATCTCGGAGAATCACTTGTGGTGGAAAGGACCAGCGTGGTTGGCACTGGAGCCCACAGAGTGGCCGGTCAACTCGCGGTTTTCAGATGTCGAGACGCCCACAGAACCCTATGTTGAGTCAGAATTGGTACCAGAAGCACTTAGAATTTTTGCTGTTGTCCAGTCAAAATCAATCGATCTCGATTTAGAACGCTTCTCTAGTGCTACTATACTGTTTAGAGTGACAGGTTGGGTTCTAAGGGCGATTCGAATCTGGAAGACCTACTGTAGAAAGCGCATCACAAGAAGTGCGAGCCGGCGCATCGGCCGTTTAGAACCTCTTTCTGTGACTGAAATTGCGCAGGCACAAGAGATCTGGGTGAAACAAGCTCAGTCAGACGCTTTCAGGAACGAAATTGAGGCACTTGCGCAAAGTTCAGACAAAAAGCCTAGTCTAGTACGTCAGCTCGGGCTGTACCTAGATGAGCAATTGGTGTTGCGTTGTAGAGGGCGATTGGGCTATGCAGATTTACAGTATAATGCCAAAGTCCCAGCGCTTCTGCCAAAAAAGCATCCCCTAACAAAGCTTTTGATCAAAACTAGGGCCCGACCGGATACAAATTTCTACCGGATCCGGATCCGGATCCGGATATGCCAATATCCGGCCGGATCCGGATCCGGATATGCCGGATATCATTGATCAACTTAAAATTTTTTACAATGCAATAAACCACATATATACATTTCTTTGTTCTATAATAGTTGATTCAAAACAACATATGATAATTGTAGTTCAAACAACGCAAGTTATACTTATTAAACAACAACATTTCTACATTTTCGGGCTTCAAAGAGAAGGAGATGGAAGAATTGATGATGCCTCTTCCAGTCACATACAGTATTGTGGATAAGGTATACCTGTACCTGTACCTGATTATCAGGTAGATTTGCAATACCCACTCATACCTACCTGATACCTAACCTGATCGGGTACTTTCGAAATGTACCTACCTGATTTTGGGTAGTTTTGGACTGAAACAGGTTCAGGTATCAGGTACAAACAGAAGATATCAAATGGTAGTTTTCGACCGATTTGTTCCTTAAAAAAGCGTGTAAGAAGGCTAATTTTTCAAAATTTCCTCGCCCTGCTTGGGCCGTTGCCCAACCAGGCCTCTTCAGACTACAATACCTCCTAATTTCTGTTAATACTATACTGAGAATGCTTTCAAAAGCGTTTTTCAAGCAAATTTTGTTCAAATTTTCTAGCCCTGATTGGGCCGTGGCTCAACCAGAGATCTAAGAATTTAATACTTCCATTTGCAAAATCCTGACCCTGAGCAAAGCAAGCCAATAAGTAGGGGAAGACAAATAGGGACATATTGTATAGGTAAAATGGGTTTACGAGATGCCTTTTACTCTAAGTGGCAAAGATAAACCACCAGAGATGTACAATGTACAAGTATGTGCAAAGCGATTCCGCACTCTCGTGATATTTTGAGAGTGGGTTTTTAGCATTTTGTGCAGTTAAATAGCGAAAAATATCCTAAAATGACTGGAACTAATCTAATTTTATGTTAAAATACGTAAAAAATCACGTTTTCTCATCTGTGACTGATATCCGGCATATCCGGCAGGTAATATCCGGATCCGGTACCGGATCCGGATATGGCCATATCCGGCCGGATCCGGATATCCGGTCGGGCCCTAATCAAAACTGCACACCAAAATTTGGTACATGCCGGCCCAAATCTAGTACTTGCCCAACTTCGTGCTCAGTTTTGGATTCCCCAGGGTAAACTAACGGTGACCTCAGTTTTGAAGGACTGTCGAACTTGCCGTAGGCAAGGGGGAGGGCCATTTCAGACCCCTCAGTATCCCCCTCTACCTCAATTTCGTGTCACTCGGCAGCCTCCCTTTCAAACTGTGGGAATCGACTATATGGGCCCGTTGTTTGTAAGCACTGCCACAGGTAAGAGAAAAGTGTGGGTGGCGTTGTGGACATGTGCTGTGGTGCGCGCTGTACACCTAGAACTTGTCCTTGACTGCACAACCGATGAATTTTTAGCAGCCTTCAAGCGGTTCGTCGGTCGACGAGGACTACCTAAGTTCATTCTCTCCGATAACGCAACGCAATTCAAACTAGCAGATGCTTCCTTGTACTTTCTTTGGAACGGCAAAACACTAAAAAGCAGCAAAATTAGACCCTATTTGGCTAGTCAGGGAATTACTTGGAAGTATCTGCCTGCGTTGGCCCCCTGGATGGGGGGCTTCTACGAGAGATTGATACAGTCTGTAAAACACGCGCTAAAAAGAGTTTTAGGCAATCGGCTTGTCACGGTGCAGGAATTGCAAACTCTGTTAGCCGAAGTGGAGGGAGTTCTGAACAACCGCCCACTCGCTTCTGTCGACAGCTCCCTTGACCAAGTTTTGACGCCAAATCACCTGCTAGGCGTACAGCCAGGAGCCCTCCCAGTTTTGGAAACTGACCAGGAGGATCCAGATTATTTACCGCCTAAGCAAAAAGGGGCTCAGAGGTTTTTAGACTATTGGCGCACCTCTCAAAAAGCCTTAAATTACTTTTGGCAAATTTGGCGCACGCAGTACTTAGCCAATTTGAGAGAGACGCATTCCAGAAACGCAGCGAAATTGCAGCGAGGGGCTAGCCACTTAGAACCGGTAGTGGGTACAGTCGTATTGCTAAAAGAGAACACCCCCCGGGGACAGTGGAGCTTGGCCCAAATTACTCGCTTAGTGACCGGTACCGACGGCGTATGTAGAGCAGCATATGTAAAGACGCCAAGCGGCAAAGAGCTGCTATGGCCGGTCAAACTGCTGGTGCCCTTAGAGGGCCCGGCAGAATAATGCAGTGTGTACATTCGTATGTTTTAGGCCGTACTCTCCATCGTCGCAGATCTTGATCACGATTGACGGTGTTCACTAGGACGGAGGTACGGGCCAGCACACACCCACTGCCTAGACTGCTCCGGCCGTTCCGAAACCGCCGCCCAAGGCCGAAGAAGAGTCGGTTGCCAGTCTACTGTGGTGTTGGGGTTTGGGTACCGCCCGGAATGGGTACCCCTTGTTCTGCTCTGTTTTTTATACGTTGTGTATCTCTCTGCTCTAGTGGTTGGGGTTTGGGTACCGCCCGGAATGGGTACCCCTTGTTCTGCTCTTTCTCTTTGTATTTGTGTCTCTCTCTAGGGGTCAGCCCACCGCCCAAAATGGGTGGGCCTTGTTCTTGTTTGTTTCTTGTTAGTTGTTCGTACTTGGTGTGCCCCCCGGAGTGTCACACCTAGTGTGATTTTCTCTTAGTACATACTGTAGTAGTGGGCGGCGCACCAAGCCGGCATTTATCGTAGGTTGTGGTTGCGTTGTCTTGCCAGGAGTACTGGCCTAGTTATGTTACTTACACCTGCGGACCAGCGGTCTGGGCTGGTCTTTTATCTGCAAATAAAACGGGGACCGTGCGTGGCTGTAAGAGGAACCTGCCGCTCAGCTAGAAGGGGTCAAGCGTGCGCCATCGCTACATGATTCTGCATCGGTAAACCGAGCTGACCGTTTGACCTATCTGAGAGAATTTTTGAGTGATCAGCTGAGAACGATGAAATTCGTTAGTCAATTTACGGCAGAAAAAAGTAGTCCCGGCCCCAAACCAAGCCCTGTCCTGAAGGCCCTGGGTGGTTCTACTGCGCAGGCGCTAGTAGCGAGAACTTTTCAAAAGTGTGTCTTCTGTAAGGCATCTCATTATTCCGATCAGTGCACGGCCTACCCAGACGTAAAGACGCGCCAAGAACTTGTTCGGAATAATAAGATGTGCTTTCGTTGCTTGCGCACTGGCCATTCTGTCAAAACCTGTACAGTGGCCAAAAAGAAATGCTATCACTGCCCGGCGTCTAATCACAATAGAGCTTTGTGTCCGGCAAAGTTTGGCGGTAAACACGTAGAAGCCAAACCTAAAGGCGCAGGAGACAGGCCAAAGGAGACAAGTCGTTCCTTTTCTGCGGTTGAATCGTCGACTGACAGTGCGTACAAACCTCTTTTAGATTTTGCAACTGGTACTTCGGCAACCAAAGAATTGGCACAGGTGCCAGTTCTGACTATCTGCGAAAGTCAAATAGCAGGTGTTGTTGCTAACGGCCTTGGCTCCGATTTTTGATTTAGAGACCAAAAAACAGCTAACCGCACGATTGCTTTTGGATTCTGGCAGTCAAAAAACGTTCCTACGCGCAACGACTAGAAATAGTTTGGCTCTGGCATCGACGGGTCGAGACGAATTTTCAGTGGCAGGTTTCGCTCAAAAACCTAGAAACTGTGTCGCCGATAAGGTTCGGTTTGGATTACAGTTGAAAGATGGCTCTAGTTTAGCAGTAGTAGCAACCGTTTGTAGCGAAATTACTCAGCCAATAACTCGGCGACCCTTCGATGCGCATATAGAGTCTCAGTTGCGTGGCTACGATTTAGCCGATCCGATTGTAGGACAGCCAGAACCTGCTGCAATAGACATTTTGCTAGGAGGTGACTACTTCTTCGAGGTAGTGCAGATGAAACCGCTCATAAGAATTAGTCACTCTCTGTTTCTGCTGAGCACTTCTCTGGGCTATGTGCCAGCAGGTGCAATCGAACTCGGATCTAGTAGAAGCGAGCCTGTAAACTCTTTACTTTTAGTTTCTCGCAAACAGGTCAACAAGCCTCCGGAAGCTGATTTGGAGCGACTTTGGGCCTTGGATTCCATCGGAATCAAAGAGCCAGAGGAAAAACCGGAGAACGAGTGGGTTCAGGAGCAATTCAACCAAACGGTTCGGTTTGACAGTGAGGAGGGGCGCTACCAAGTCTCCTACCCATTCCGTTTCCGTGAGTTGAACCTACCCGATAATTACTATGTCGCTCTGAATCGGCTTCGAGGTTTGTTGACAAGGTTGCAGCGCTCGCCCGAACTTCTTCAACAATACAATAAGATTTTTCAAGACTACCTCGAGCTCGGTATTATTGAAGAAGTTCGGATCGATGACAGTAGCTTTCCTGGCGGCCCGAATGTACACTATGTACCACACCACTGTGTGGTTAAACCGTCTAGTAGCACGACTAAAATTCGAATAGTGTACGACGCCAGCTGCCGAGCTTCCAGAGACACGCGAAGCCTTAACGATACACTGTATTGTGGGCCGGTTGGAGTCAAAGATCTCACCGGTCTGCTTTTGCGGTTTCGTTTGGGTCAGGTCGCAATTCTGAGCGACATTGAAAAAGCGTTTCTTCAGCTGTCTGTCAACCCAAAGCAACGCGACTTTGTTAGAGTTATTTGGACAAAAAATTTAGACAACCCCAGTCTGGACAAAAATAACTTGAGAGTCTTCCGGTTTAAGCGCGTCAGCTTTGGGCTGGTTTGCAGTCCGTTTTTGCTAAGTGCCACCATACGCCATCACCTAAAACGTGCCGATTTAGCCTGTGCTAGTTCAAAGATTTTGGCTGACAATATGTACGTAGACAATTTAGTGGTTAGTGTGCCAGACTCGCAAAAGGCGCAAGAAGTGTACTGTCACGCCAAAAAACTGTTCGCACTGGCTGGCATGAATTTACGTGACTGGTTGTCAAATGATCCAGCGTTTTTGCAGAGTATCCCAGAAGCTGATCGCTCAGCCGACAGAGTCACTAAATTGCTAGGAATGCGTTGGCACTTAGCTACGGACAGTTTGGAGATCGTGAATTCTGCCGATCTGACAGACAGCCAAATCACTAAAAGAAAACTAGCCTCTCTAGTTTCTTCGGTATTCGACCCGCTTGGTTTAGTCTGCCTGCTGGTGACTCCTGCGAAGCTACTTTTGCAGTCTCTCTGGCAGACTAAGCTAGGTTGGGATGAAACACCTGGTACTGATACCTTTCCTGTACAGGTAAACCGAGCGTTACTTCCACTTGCACAGCTGGCAAAGCTACGACTTCCACGAGTTACTGGCCCTGTAGTTTCGGAAGATACGGTACAGCTACACTGTTTCACAGATGCTTCTGTCAAGTCATATTGTGCCGTTATCTATTTACGTGTCCAAAAACCCGAAACGGTAACCGTTGATTTGATTTTTGCCAAAAATAGACTAGCTCCAGTCAAAAAACTCACCTTACCCAGGCTAGAACTTATGGGAGTCGTACTGGGCGTCAGGACGCTCAGATTTGTGGCCAAGCAGCTACGAATACCCGTGCAAGAGCAGTACGTATGGTGCGACTCTGAATGCGTGCTAAGTTGGGTGCGCTCAGATCGCGTTCTGCCCAGATGGGTTAGAAACCGGGTGGAGGAAGTAACGCAATCAACAGCAGTCAATTTTCGATCGGTGCCGGGGAAGGACAACCCGGCCGACATCCCCACAAAACCCGAGAACTACTCGCACATCTCGGAGAATCACTTGTGGTGGAAAGGACCAGCGTGGTTGGCACTGGAGCCGACAGAGTGGCCGGTCAACTCGCGGTTTTCAGATGTCGAGACGCCCACAGAACCCTATGTTGAGTCAGAATTGGTACCAGAACCACTTAGAATTTTTGCTGTTGTCCTGTCAAAATCAATCGATCTCGATTTAGAACGCTTCTCAAGTGCTACTATACTGTTTAGAGTGACAGGTTGGGTTCTAAGGGCGATTCGAATCTGGAAGACCTACTGTAGAAAGCGCATCACAAGAAGTGTGAGCCGACGCATCGGCCGTTTAGAACCTCTTTCTGTGACTGAAATTGCGCAGGCACAAGAGATCTGGGTGAAACAAGCTCAGTCAGACGCTTTCAGGAACGAAATTGAGGCACTTGCGCAAAGTTCAGACAAAAAGCCTAGTCTAGTACGTCAGCTCGGGCTGTACCTAGATGAGCAATTGGTGTTGCGTTGTAGAGGGCGATTGGGCTATGCAGATTTACAGTATAATGCCAAAGTCCCAGCGCTTCTGCCAAAAAAGCATCCCCTAACAAAGCTTTTGATCAAAACTGCACACCAAAACTTGGTACATGCCGGCCCAAATCTAGTACTTGCCCAACTTCGTGCTCAGTTTTGGATTCCCCAGGGTAAACTAACGGTGACCTCAGTTTTGAAGGACTGTCGAACTTGCCGTAGGCAAGGGGGAGGGCCATTTCAGACCCCTCAGTATCCCCCTCTACCTCAATTTCGTGTCACTCGGCAGCCTCCCTTTCAAACTGTGGGAATCGACTATATGGGCCTGTTGTTTGTAAGCACTGCCACAGGTAAGAGAAAAGTGTGGGTGGCCTTGTGGACATGTGCTGTGGTACGCGCTGTACACCTAGAACTTGTCCTTGACTGCACAACCGATGAATTTTTAGCAGCCTTCAAGCGGTTCGTCGGTCGACGAGGACTACCTAAGTTCATTCTCTCCGATAACGCAACGCAATTCAAACTAGCAGATGCTTCCTTGTACTTTCTTTGGAACGGCAAAACACTAAAAAGCAGCAAAATTAGACCCTATTTGGCTAGTCAGGGAATTACTTGGAAGTATCTGCCTGCGTTGGCCCCCTGGATGGGGGGCTTCTACGAGAGATTGATACAGTCTGTAAAACACGCGCTAAAAAGAGTTTTAGGCAATCGACTTGTCACGGTGCAGGAATTGCAAACTCTGTTAGCCGAAGTGGAGGGAGTTCTGAACAA
>JASANB010005653.1:0-67551 GCA_030248155.1 Sabatieria punctata
TATAGCCATCTATGGCTACATAGCCATCTATGGCTAGTAGCCTTTTATGGCTAAAATCGATCGAGCCATTTTAGCCATGGAAGGCTACGTAGCCATAGATACGTAAAAATTGACATTTTGAATATGCAAATTTTTTATGCAAATTTTCTAACTTTTTATCGCTGCTTCGTAACATAGGCATGTAGGTACTCAATCAAAAGCTCTCGCTTAGCTAAGTCTGAATATGATGGTCCCGATTGGATCGGATATTGTAGTAAGCATATCTGATGCAAACTTTGTATTTGAAGCAGTAGTTAAAATAACGGAAAGTTGAAGGAAAATCGGCAGCTTCATCTCTTGCCACTCCTAACTCGGCCGATTCTGAGCAGTACTTCGGCAGGACGATTCAAAGTGGATTAGAAGCGGTGTTGGAGGCCCACAAGGTATTGAAGCAGCATGGAAAGGCTAAAGACTTAAAACAATGTAAAGCTGAAGGAAAATCGGAAGTTTCACCTTCTTCCACTCCAAATCGGCCGATTCTCAGGATAGCGCCTTTTGGCGAGGCGATTTGAAGCTGGGATCGAGTGGTGTGCCTCGAAGAAGCTGAAGGAAAGGGAGCAGCTTCATCTTCTTCCACTCCAAATCGGCCGATTCTCAGGATAGTACTTCGGCGGGACGATTTAAAGTAGATCAAGGTGGTGTGGCTGGAATGAGAGAGTTTGTTGAAGAAGTACAGAAGCTAGAAGAGTGAGAATCGTGGAAAGCTGAAGGAAAATCGGCAGCTTCACCTTCTTCGACTCCAAATTGGCGGATTCCCGGGATAGTACTTCGGCGAAGATTGATGACATGCAAATCGTAAGTGGCGGGCTGGATGATCGAAGTGGTTCTGGTACGATCTGGAAGTCAGCGAATGGCAGAGGTGGCCTGGAGGATGAAGACGATTTAGGTTCAGTAGAAGGTGCCAGTACCTGAGTGATTTGAATTTGGCGCACTTCTTACCAATGACAAATCTTCCCAGTTAGGGTCCCACCACGAAAAGTCATAACATTCGGTCCTGTCATGCGAGGGGCTCATTGGGAAGCATCAGAAAACTACTCCAATCGGAGTTTGGTCTGCCCGAACTGGGTAGCCATAGAGGGCTAAGTAGCTATCTATGACTACAAAGGCAGGCCCCGCTCACTTTCAGCCAAATATGTATCAACATAGCCATCTATGGCTATGTCGCCATGTATGACTACAAAAACAGGGTCTGCCCACTTTTAGCCATAGATGGCTACGTAGCCATAGATGGCTACATAGCCATAGATGGCTAAGTAGCCATAGTTGGCTATGCTGTGAAAGAGCGGTAGCCAACTATGGCTATGTAGCCATCTATGGCTATGTAGCTATCTATGGCTATATAGCCATCTATGGCTAAAATCGAGGAGGCCCCACACTTTTAGCCATAGATGGCTATGTAGCCATATATGGCTATGTTGATGCGTAGCCATCTATGGCTATGTAGCCATCTATGGCTAAACTCGAGGAGGCCCCGCTTTTTTAGCCATCTATGGCTACGTAGCCATAGATGGCTACATAGCCATAGATGGCTATGTAGCCATAGTTGGCTATGCTGTGGAAGAGTGGTAGCCATAGAAGGCTAAGTAGCCATAGAGGGCTAAGTAGCCATAGAGGACTAAGTAGCCATGTATGGCTAAGTAGGCGTTCAATAGCCATCGATGGAACATCATAGCCATAGTCGGAGAGGTAAGCCATAAAAGGAACCGATTCGTCTATGGCTTAGTCTCTCTGACTGACAGAATAAATAACTCTCTAGCTAGATTCGCAAATAAGAAATGTGGTTCGCCGCAGCAGCACCAGTTTCTGTGCTCTCAGATTGCTGGTGAGATTATAATTATTATAATAATATTATGTCAGTACTTTCCCAGCCCAGCAGTACTTTTTTACGTTCGCGTTACCTTCCAAACAAGAAGCTAAGTTAAACTACTAACCAGTTCAAGGCTTTAATGTAAATGATTCCCGGTCCATTCCTCCACCCACGAAATAGCCATTTTTAACCTGAAAAGCTAAGATTGAACCCAGGCCTAAGCTAAAACCAAGGTTTTAATAAAGTCAGGGTGGTTGGCGAGTGGGGGAACGGCCTTCTCTTCTTCCAATGTAAATTGGGGGTACTGAACGCACATGTAAAGTTTTCCCGCATTAGCGCTGGTACCGTAAATTTGCGCTTTGCGCTTTGCGCCGATTACCTTTGCGCCGATTCGATATTACCAAATTTCCTGCATCCAGTATGTCGATGACTTCGACGAATAATCGAAAATTTGCATACAACTGCATAAGCGTCGCAGTTTTACAGCGCGTATATTCTTTTTGTTAATACTGCGTACTATTTACAAGAATACGCATTAGAAACAAAATGCGTCCTGCAAACAGTTCGTTCGGACGCAGTCGACTAACATACGTTCGTCTTTAGAGCTAGCAAACATAACACATCAAGACATTACATGGCATGGAAGAGTGCAGGACTAGTTGAGAGAAGAAAAATCAGTTTTTTGTAAAAGTGAGTAGCTTCAAACAGCAGAATAAGAGGATTCCAGCCGAGCGTTCGATTTTCAGCCCGCCGTTTGCATAGTAGTAGCCCATTTGTTGAAACACCGGAAATTCAGAAGTGGCATAAATTCTGCTTAGTGGAGTAGCGGTGACAGTCGGTCGCAGAAGCGCCGAGTTGCAATTGTCCTCATTGTTGCAGCAGCACACCCAGACGCCATCAACGCCTCGTCTACACTCGCCGTTTCCTATGTGCTCACAACGCCTGCTCTTCACTTTGCTGCACCTCATTTCAAGCGGTCTATGCTCCTTCTCTGTCCACACGCTCAGACAGTAACGGGTGCCATTTGGACATGACATGGACACGACAGGAAGTCCGGGACGCAGAACCAAGCAGCTTCCCACTGTGGGGACGGCTGTGTGCAAGTTGCAGTCATTGCTGTCGTGACAACAGCAGATTCGGCCTCCGCTCTCTGCCACATTGCACGAGTTTGCTCGTTGACATCTGGCCTGCTGATCGCATCCTCTCGACCTCAGTCGATTCTTGTAATCCCATCCGTTGAAGCAAAACCTGTCCTGGCCGGGCGCGCAGTTGCTAGAACGCGTGTGCAAGTCGAGACAGGAGGATACTGTAGGTATGAGTGAGTTATCGTTGCAGTTGCTCTCACTGCAGCAGCAGACCATTGAGTGAGGGTGGCCGACCCTGCAGCCAGTCTGCTCACATTGACCGGGACTGGCGCATCCCGTCCAAAGTGTGGCTTTTGTGTCGTCCACTATTTTCACGCACCACTTCAGCTGGACTTGGGGACAAAGCTGGCTGACTCCACTAGAATAACAGTAAGAAGGTTGCAGTGTATTGTCGTTGCATCTGTCTCTGTCGTTACAGCAGCAAACCATTAAATTGTGATCGTTTAGAGCGCACCGGCCAGAACCAATTCTTCTGCATACTTCATTGTCGTAGGCGCAACCTGATTCGATCAGTCGATTATTATTGGGGTCGTAGAGATTAGAGCAGAACTGGCTCGGAAGATGTTTCTCGCAGGCTACTCCGCCGCTCTCTCCTAGGCAGTCTTTGATCACCGGAAACAAAGTCCTGTCGTTGCAGTTGATTCGGTCGTTGCAGCAGCACATTCGTCCATCGTTCGGCTGTGGTCTGCATCTGGCAGTGCCGACCCTGCTGCAGTGCTGGTCTGATATGCACCCTGCTTTCAAAGTTGTTAGTCTGTGGTCGAGTAGTTTGAAACAAAAACTGCTTCTCGGATCGCACTCGATGACGCTGTTGTGCACAGTGAGGCAGGCCAGAAACGATGCCTTAGCAGGCGCACCGAACTGGGCTACGTTGCAGTTGGGTTGAATACAGTCTAGAATTTGGTCGCACGTGCCAGCGGTGGCTGTTTTTCTATGGCGCGAGTTAAGAAGATGCAACCAACTTGATTGTTAAAAATCTACTAAAATGATGTGAATATACGTTACAAAGCTAAATTAATGCGAAAAGGTATGACTGCAAGCAGAGAGCCAATTCTTGTATCATTCGAAAACCTGAAGTCTAATGTACCCAGAACCAGACATGTAACAGGGGGTCTGGGGTCAGATTAATAAACATAGAACTAGCACGTGCTACCCCTAGCACGAGCTCAGTAGAACGATCCCGGAACTTAAGATAACCATAAGATCATGAAAATTAGAAGTAATAAGACTTACCGTGTGCTAAGCCTAAGACTTAACACGTGCTAAGGGTCTCTCGATCGTTCTATTGAGCTCGTGCTAGGCTAGTTCTATGTTTATTAATCTGGCCCCTGCCCCCACCCGACCTAGGCCTCCAGACCCCCCGGATGGGACCCCCCGAGACGCTTACGCTTTTGCCGACCGCCCCTCGATTTTTCTGGCAAGTAATTTTTTGAGCAAATTTTTGCGATTTTTTACAATTTCAGACACAAAAATTTCTAAAATCGCCTGCAAAACAGCACTTTTTAGCTGTATTTCAGCCCAAATTAGCGTTTTTTGGCGATTTTTAGACAACAATTTGCGATTTTTTTCGGTTTTTTGAGCGTTTTTTGTGCCCAATCCCCTCCCAAAATTTTCGCTCAGACCCCACCCGGCCGGCGCCAGACCCCCCAACCCCCCTCCCCTTCGGCGGATGACCTGTTACATGTATGCCCAAAACCGAAGAGAGAACCGAACAAGAAGGAATGAAGATTGAGGAGGGCTGGCCGTGAGCGGCTGCTTTGTAAAGGTCGTTGCTGCCTGTCTGCTGCTGTGTGCGAGCCAACGCGCTAAACTGTCTGATGCCTGGCAAAAAGAAAAGAAAGACTGCCGATACTGATCTGTCTCCCTCCCACGACTCTGCAGAAATGGTCTCTTTACCTTGCTTCGTGTGCGAAGAGGCCCTGGCTATTAGCTATCCTTGCGCTAATGTACACATTGACACCATGTACGTACAGTACAGTAAGTACGAACCACAATTTATAATAGGACATCGCTGATTTTTCTGGCACCCTCCTTTCATTCATACTGTAATCCACTGCTAACTATTGATTTCTTGCTTTAGCGCACCAAGTGCGTAAGTTGAAGCGTTCAGACGAAGAAATGCCTCAGTCCATAAATAGATGAAACGAGAAAAACGCGTTCAAAGTTTTCGGCCAGCCTGAAATAAATTGTGCAAAATGCTATGGCCTAAAGTGTATTATGCCAAAAGAGGCCCATACCAGTGCTACTCTGCACCTGAGTTTGGGCCACCACATGTTTCCTGATTTGGATATTTTTAAAAATTTGTGATAGTGGACTTAGGCTGTTTTAAGGTCTAAACCATAAAACAGCCTAAGTCCATGGTCACAAATTTAAAAAAGATCAGTAAGAGTAAGACAGCAGCGTAACTACTAAGCTTGATTGCCTTCCAGAACTCCGGGTAGTAGATTAGCAATCTAGTCATCAATCTGCAGCTTAAAAATAGAGCTACAAATCTGAAATGTAAAACCTATGTTGAAAGATTGCAGAATAAGGAGCCAAAAGATGGCGCAACGCCCATTTTTGTCTTCAAAAGCGGCATTCGATCGAAGTTTCTTGAACTAGTCTATCAGTACTCTAAGGCCCGCGATTTTTAAGTTTAAACAATATTATTGAATGAGAAATTTTATTTCAAAATTTTATCAACCCTAGTAAATAACTCAAAAATTTGTGATTTTCAGCAATTAGCTAATTTACTCCACCAGAACCTGTAGGCGTACGCCAGCTTTCTTGCCACCATTCTGTAGCTTAACGATTGCGTTACAATAATCCGAGATAAAGAGCATAGATTTTAGGGGCTACAGATAAGCTATTGGGGCTAAAAGGGGGTGGAAAATTTTTTCTTTTAAAACACAATTCGACCGATGCTTCTTAAAGTAGTCAAAAAGTACTCTTAAACCCCCCGATTTTTAAGTCTAAATTCTGATTACTAAGCCAGAACATCAAATTCGAAATTTTGGCCCAATAGTTAAGCAGCCCAATTACTGTATCTTCGAATTGAAGCATCAAATCTGGGATTCCTTATCAAGGGGGTGAAAACTTGGCTATACTACGTATTGGTGTATCAACTTTCAGCTGTCTGGGTCAGTGTTTTAATTTTGAGTGTGAATATTGGGTAGTGGGCTAGCAATCTTGCCATCAATCTGCAGCTTAAAAATAGAGCTACAATAATCTGAAATGAAAAACTCTCGTAGAGAGATTCCAGAATAAGGAGCCAAAAGGTGGCCCAAGGCCCATTTTAGTCTTCAAAAGCGGCATTCGATCAAAGTTTCTTGAACTAATCTATCACTACTCTAAGGCCCCCGATTTTTAAGTCTAAATAATGATTATTGAATGAGAAATTTGATTTCAAAATTTTTTCAACCTTAGTAAATGATGGAAAAGTTTGTGATTTGCAGCCGTTAGCTAATTTACTCCAGAACCTGTAGACGTACGCTGGCGTTCGTGCCACTATTCTGTAGCTTAAGGATAGCGCTACAATAATCTGAAATATAGAGCATAGATTTTAGGGTTTACAGATAAGTTATTGGGGCTGAAATTGGGTTGAAATAATGGGGTTGAAATTTTTTTCTTCAAAAACGCAATTCGACCGATGCTTCTTAAAGTAGACAAAAAGCACTCTGAAACCCCCGACTTTTAAGTCAAAATTCTGATTAGTAAACCAGAATATCAAATTAGAAATTTTTATTCCATAGTTAAGCAGATCGATTACTGTATCCTCGAAATGAAGCATTAAATCTGGGATTTCTTTTCAGGAGTTAGAGAACTCGGCTAATCTATGTATTACATTACTGTATCAACTTTCAGCTGTCTAGGACAAAGTTCTAATTTTGTGTGTGAATATTGAGGTTCTTGACTTGGACTTAGGCTTTTCTTCAACTGAATTTCAAGCACTGTTAAAAAATTGCGTTGGTGTAACTTATGACATAGAATGTTTTCAGATTAACTGATTTGTATTTAACATATCTATAGTTAGGGGATTGTGCTGCCGAGTAGGGAACGACCGGAATTCCGATTCCGATTCCGATTCCGATCGGAACTGGCAGTTCCGATTCCGATTCCGATTCCGAACTCAGAGGTCTCGGAATTTTTCGGAACTTTTGCTAAATTTTTAGGAAATCAAACACATTTCTTGCGTACTATTGCGTGTCTTCTTTGCTGTGCAATCGACAATCTATATCAGCGGCAGTGCCGAGTAGAACTCAATTTTTTCAAAAAGTGGACTGAGGCATTTCTTCGTCTGAACGCTTCAGTTGCATTTACAATTTGTTTCAGGTATTGAACACCAGTGACGCTGCGTACTGTCGCTCAACCACTTGGACC
This sequence comes from Sabatieria punctata, assembly GCA_030248155.1. Classification (NCBI taxonomy): domain Eukaryota; kingdom Metazoa; phylum Nematoda; class Chromadorea; order Araeolaimida; family Comesomatidae; genus Sabatieria; species Sabatieria punctata. The sequence goes on from JASANB010005653.1 coordinate 7,351, forward strand.
AATCAGAGACAGACACGAGTTCTTGCCCTGCCCTGTGTTTATTCGGCGTCAACCGTTTTACCGTTCGTTTGTGTTTTGTGGCTGTGTTGCGTGTAGGTCGATTGGTATATTGCTGCTTCGCGGTTGATATTTTTTGGACACCTCGTTTCAACAGATGGGTCCGATCAGGGGCGGAAGCGCTAAGGTAAGTTGGACGGAGTGGTCTGCTTTAAAAGCCGTGATGAGATGTGTTGCTTGCAGGCGGTGGAGGGTCTGGAGGAGGGAGTGCAGTCTCTGACGGTGGGCAGTGGAGAGAGACGCGGTGGCCGTCGCGATGACATGGACATGGTGCAGTCGTTCCTGCACACCCGACCCAGTCACATCGAGGACAAGCGAGGTGAGAGCTGGTTTGGTTGTTGGTCGGTGACTGAGTGGTTTAGGAGAGAAGGGCGAGCAAGTGGTCTGCGTGGCCAACTACTTGGCCGTCGACTGCAACTCCGACTGGCTGCTCTACCAGTATCACGTGGACTTTTCTCCGCCCGTTGACTCTAAAGTGGTGAGTCTTTCTAATTGTTTGTTTGTTAGTTCGAGCAAAACAACTGTCAGCATACGTATGTACAAGCGGAGGCTAGGTAAACCGTAAATCGTTTCTTGGCCAAAAACAGCGGCCAACAGCGGTAGCGGTGCAGGTAGTGCGTAGAATAGTCGGACTGGTTACATGGTACTTATCTGTGTAAAAATTGTTTAGTACCGAACAAAGATGCTGCGTGCTCACGAGCAGACACTGGGCGGTCGACTGATCTTCGACGGTGCCATCCTCTTCCTGCCGTTCGACTTCCCCGATCGTCAGTTGGAGTCGCTGCATCCGAACACAGGTCAGAGAGTGACGTTGACCGTGAAGAAGACCAACGAGTTGCCTCCGTACAGTCCGCAGTCGCTCACTCTCTTCAATCTCTGCGTGCGACGGTACTTTGCTAGATTGCTTACGTTTTGTGTTACTGACTGGATTTCTGTTTTAGGGCATTCCAGGAGTTGGACTTCAAGCAGTTCGGCCGCTACTTCTTCAACCCGGACCAGTCTGCAGTGATTCGAAAGCACAGGTACGTGCGCAGTGCAGATACAACACACACAGGCGTAGCCACTGCTAACCAGGTGTCTTAAGACAGTATGTCAAAGTGGTGTTTTGGTGTGCCAAAAGTTCTATTTTTTACATTTACCTTCAAAAAGCAAACTTTCACTCTCATAGTACCCATACACGTAATCTTTCCCTGCTCACAGACATATAGAATCAGTTGATTGGATGCACTTGTAGGATGGAGATTTGGCCGGGCTACGTGTCTGCGTTGCGTGTGCATGAAGAAGGGCTGCTGTTGTGTTGCGAGATGGCCCACAAACTGCTACGAACCGACAGTGTGCTAGAGGTGATGCGTCAGCTGTACGAACGCAGTGCCGACCGGTTCAAGGAACGCTGCATGCAAATCTTGATTGGAACCAGTGTCCTCACTCGGTAACTAACTACTGTTGTTTTCTCAACCGGTACCAAATTTCAGCTGCATTTTCGATTGTATTTGTCTCGATTATCATTAACTATATGTTTACTAGTCTTTTATGGCTCTTCCTATCCTACTATATTACAAGGCTTTTGTGTAATCTGGGGTAAATATAAAACCTTTTTAATCTGATTTTAACTTCTGTGCCGGTGTGGTAACTGCGCCTGTTTCAGCTACAACAACAAGACGTACCGAATTGACGACATCGACTGGGAGGCACATCCGATGCAGCAGTTGATCTTGTCTGACGGCTCCGTCACCACCTACAAGCAGTATTACATGCAGCAGTACAACAAAACTATCGAGGACGAGAAACAACCTCTGCTGGTAGGTATTACTATTGCACATGTCTAACTTTTTCGCCTTTCTCCATTTACCTTAAATGTATGTGTTGTACAGGTGAGTCGTGTGAAGAACCGAGGCGTGGGTCCGGGAGGCAAAGAGCAGCCGGAGACGGTGAATTTGGTGCCTGAGCTGTGTTCTATGACCGGTCTGACTGAACGAATGCGCAACGACAGACATGTGATGCAAGACCTGGCTCAGTACACTCGAAGGCCCCCCACAGACAGAGTCAGTCACATCAACCAGTTCGTCAGCAGCATCAACTCGTGCGTCTCTGCTTTTCTCTTTCTTCTTCTAAACAATGTCCTTCAGGAATGGAAACGTGAGAAAGATATTCGAGGACTGGTCACTTCGTCTGGACAGCAGTGCATTGCGGATCAAAGCTCGTGTGTTGCCGCAGGAGGCTGTCTTGGCAGGGGTTCAGAGGAACGGAAACGAACCGGCGCTCAAGTACGACCCGAGGGTGGGCGATTGGGCTCGAGACGCTCGCAACTACGTGGTCACCGAAGCCAAGAGTCTCAGTAACTGGGTGGTGGTCTATCCGAAGAGCCAGCAACAACAAGCCATCGACTTCTACAATTCTATCCGCAAAATCGGCGAACAAATTGGAATGCAGATAAGCGAGCCGATTACGTACGTACTTACCTTACCTTGTTGCGGTTATGCCGTAAAGTTGTTTTAGAATTCCGTTGGACGATGACCGGGTGGGAACGTATTTGGAGGCGATCAAGTATGGCTGGACGACAGTGCAGACCACTCCAGACATGGTAGTGGCTATGGTGCCGAACGACAACAAAACGCGCTACGACGCCATCAAAAAGTTGTGCTGCCTGGACAAACCTGGTTGGTTGCCTTGCAATCTGCTTGTCTGTATGAATGCATAGCAGTTGCACTTTCAGTGCCGAATCAAGTGGTGCGCACGCAGTCGATGATGAGCAGAAATCTGATGTCTGTCTGCGGCAAGATTATCCTCCAGATGAACTGCAAACTGGGCGGCAGTCTGTGGAGAGTCAACATTCCGGTGAGCACAGCAGTCGAACCAATTACGTGCCTGCAATTTATCTGTTCTACTATAGATGAAGAACACAATGGTGGTCGGCTACGATTCGTACCACGACTCTTCGCAGCGTGGCAAGTCGGTGGGTTCGGCGGTGTTCAGTCTGAATCCGCAGATGACTCGTTGGTTCAGTCAGTGCGCTCTGCACACGCAGACCGACGAGTTGATTGGCAACCTGACCCGATTCTTCGAGAGTACGTAGTAGTCAGTGTGGTCTGTCTCTTCTCACCGGTGCATCTGTTTAGCGGCGCTGCTCAAGTACCTGGACGTGAATGGAGTGTTGCCGGACCGCATTCTGCTGTACCGTTCGGGCTGTGGAGACGGTCAGATCCCGGTGGTGTACAATCTGGAGCTGCCGCAAGTGCAGGAGGCCATCGCTAGAATTGGCAACAAGATAGACGTCAACTATCAGCCGCGTCTGTCCTTCATCATCGTCAACAAGAAAATCAACACCCGCTTCTTCGAGCAGAAACCCGACGGAAAAGTGGGCAACCCTCGGCCCGGAACGATCGTTGACAGCGCCGTGACGCGACCTGAACGGTAAGCCGAGTAGACGTCTTTCTCTGCAACAACCGCCAGTTCACTGCCGCCGTCGGAGAAGTGCTTGCAAGAAGATGCGTAGCACTGTAATTCGCTGCGCTTTTCTTAGCTGCCGCTTAGTAGTGCGTCACGGTGCGGTGCATGTACGTACAGTATGTATGGGACCTGTTGCAGATACGACTTCTACTTGGTGCCGCAGAGTGTCAACCAGGGCACAGTGACTCCGGTGTCGTACAACGTGATCTTTGACCAGAGCGGCTTGCGACCCGACCACATGCAGCGTCTGGCCTTCAAGCTCTGTCACCTCTACTACAACTGGCAGGGCACTGTCCGCATTCCGGCTCCGTGTCAGTACGCGCACAAACTGGCTTTCCTGGTCGGTCAGAGTCTGCACCAGCCCGCCGATCAAGTGCTCGCCGACAAACTTTTCTTTCTCTAAACTCTCTGTCGCTGTAGGTAGACGTTCTGTGGCGCAGTCTGTCGTGTGGGCCTAGGTTTTGTTAGTCGTTGCCATTTACTGTTGGCCTTTGTATCTATACTAACTTTGCGTGCTGATAGAGGTGCCGTACCAGGATAATTTATTTTACACTGCAGTTACGACGGTGTGTTTGACGTTTGTTTAGGCTCTGCGGTCAGTTTTGTGGTGGCGGCAGTAAACCGATGTTTGTTTTTGTATGGTGTAAGGGCAAAAAGATAAACTGGTCTACTAAGCTTCTGTGTATACGTAGTGCTCTCCCTCTTCAAATCTGCATTTTTACTGGCATTTATCTTTACAGGGTGCAGAAGGCTGTTTGTCTGCTAGAATGCCTTCCTTCTATTACCCTGACTCGATACTTTGCAAGTAAGATTTTGGGTGGTTGGTGACCGAATTTCGGTCCCCTCTCCCGAAAAACATTAGGCGCTGTATTACAGTCGAACCCGATTTTGACGATTCTAGAGACTTTATTTAACAAGTTTAGCAGAGTTCTCTGAAATAAAATGGATAGAAGCATCTATTTAACGTACTAGCTCTACTATTATATACTAGTGTTGCTTTACTGATGACAAAGACAAAACTAACGCATAAAACATATACGTACGTACATACGCAGCCATAATTTGTTGAGTTTCCTTGCTTGCTTTTCTACTATGTTTGACTTTACAAGCATGATGTAACTCAGAGCTAAAAATCGGAAAAGGCTATGTATCTTCCAACTGATTAGTAAGTAGAACCATTTTTTATTAATAATGATGATTTTCGCGAATTCAGAGAAAAAGAAATCGCTGTTGTCGAAAAAATACAATACAGACGAGTCTATGTTTACACAAACTTCCAATTGTATAGTAGCCAGGCATGAGGGGGAAAACGTCGTTGCGAAAGGAGGACACCTACTGCTCAAATTGTACGATACGTTTTCTTTGAAGAAAAACCACGTATTTTTAGAAGAAACCTCGGGAGGGACGTGTGACTGTGACCTTTGACCTAGTAACAAAATGAAATGTTATTGTGTATTTCGATCAATGTGTTTCAGTTTTCTTGCTTAATCTTCGCTCTCAATAATCTTGATACGGCCGATAGTGGCTGGCCGTGGGAGAGCTTTATGAATGACTTTGTACAATAGTATCAAGTTGGCTTTAATCCTATGAAGCTCCAAGTTCTGAAGTTCTATGTCTAGACCAGCCAGCATAACGTCAGTATAAGAAGCCTGCGCAAATGTAATCTGTTCATTGTTTGTTTTACTGGTCTCTTTCTATTATGACTCGGTCTCAGTTACTCTTGTTTTTCTTTTTACTGACGGGGCAGTGCAGTGCTACCACTGGATAGAGGGCGATAACTGGGACGCGCGACCGTGCCAGAGTTCTAGAGTCAGATACTGCTTTCTTTCTTTTCTCAATGATTCGGTAACCGTGGCTGACTGCGACGAGGGCAATATCTACTGCAAACACAGGGGACTCAACAAACATGACTACTGGTGCTACAACTGATCTGTGCAACAAATAGCCCACAACCACTACCACTACCACCACCATAACTACAGTGCGTCTGCCCTTCCACTGCTACTCTGGCGACAGCTACGGCCATATAGTAAGGAAGAACTGTGCCTTTACGCAGTCCAACCAGAGCTTCTGCATGACAGTGGTTGGAGAGGACGAGGGCCGACAACACTTCAAGTCATTCAGATGCGGCAACGAACTCCCGCTCGGCATCCCGATCTGCACCACGGTGACGCTCCAAGACGTCTCTGTCGGCACGGTCGACCTGGAAGTGAGCTGCTGCCACCGAGAGGACTGCAACGATCTGATGCTGGACACGGCCGCCCAATACGATATCAACTTTGCCACCTCCGACCCACTAATGCTCTTACCACTGGTCTGGCTGAACACTGGCAGCTTCCTTTTCACTTTGTAGTACTGCTGCTGTCCTTTGTCTTTCACTTTGTAGTACTGCTGCTGTCCTTTGTCTTTCACTTTGTAGTACTGCTGCTGTCCTTTGTCTATGCATACAAGTACATCTACTTAGTAAATTAATGACCATCACTTGCAACACAGGCAGAAACAGTGGATATGCACAAGTGTATCCAGGTGCTGAAGAATTGTGCATACTTAAACTTTGAACACTTACTGTGGGACACTCTGTGTAATGAAGTCAGCGTATTATAGGTGCCGAAGCCTAAATAAGTTTTTGGTTGATCTCATTTGGGCCCCTAATACTTACGCATTTCCTTACATTCACCACAGGAAATAATTGAAAAAATAATTGAAATTCCGGGCGAATTTTTGCATCACTATCATGCAGCAGTGGAGACTGCGCCCATACTTTTCAGGACTGGTTACGATTGCGAACGTTCGCAGCCCCTCCTGTCCTGAAATTCCAGGACTCGCAACCAGTGCACGGGACCAATCACTGCCCCTTTTTTCTGAACCACGCCGCAGCGTGCGGCGGCAACTTTAAACCATCCCTTGCTTTGCCGCTGCCTCACTGCCGCGCTGTACGGGTCTGCCTGTGTGGCCTGTGTTGCACCATTCTTTGTTCTGTTTCTGCTCACTTCACCGTTAGCGTATTTCGATTGTTTCTGTTCGTTGGTGTGGTTGTGCAAGACTTGCACTACCCTATGCAAGTGCTGTTGTGACGTTTTGTGTTCAGCGAGAAACCAACGTAAAAGATGGACTCGTTCTACGTAATAGAGACGAGCGATCAGCTCTCGACCTGACTTTAAGAAATCGGTTTCCAGTGCAATGTTTTGAGTTTTGAATTGCTTTCTTCGAAGGAACAGCGCCGCTCTGAATGCGACCATGCAGACAAATTGGTGGTTTTCGTGTAAGATCACTATCAAAGCCTTCAAAAATTGTTTTTAACCACTGTGACCGGTACCACTGCGTTTATACCCTACAGAATGTTCGCACAAAAATACACTGTTCGTATTATTATTAAAAGGTACTTTACAGGAGACCAACTCCAAGAAGCAGTTCTGGGGTCTGATCCGATCCGATTTGCGGCAGCCTTACGGCCTACGATTAGACTCGTCGTCCCATTCGCTACAGTAGCCATGCTGCTGGGTGCCGGTCACCAGGGGGGCGGCCGGCGTGTTGATGCTATGACGCTGACATCTCCAGACAGCCGCCGGTGCCCCATATGCCAGAGGGCTCCCTGCATAGTTTCTCAGGCAGCTTCTGACATCGTAGATCTTCTTCTCCAACGCGGCATGCTTTGTGGAGCGGCTTCAGTGCAACGGCAGATCTAGTCGGTTCCCATTTTACCTACTTGCTGTCACCAGATTTCGGTGGCCTGGGTGGAGCTTTGCGCCGACGACCAACTCTTTGCGGCAAGAAACTTGCCACGCCGAGTGCATGAGCGCAGGAGTAGGCTCGCGCACAGTGGCTATGCGGCCTAAACCACTACACCAACTCTGCCGGCCAGTTCTGAGGTCTATGTCCAACTTCTTTCAACGGTTGGGTGACGATAGCAGCGATAGCGTGCTGGCCGGACTCACTCGGTTTAAGCAGCGTTTGGATTCGTGCCGGAGTCGTGACAATCAATAAGGTAGAGGAAACAACACAACGGACGATGACGACGTTTCGGCATTGTTCAATTGGCTACGAGTTTGCTGTTCCGAGTGTTTAGCGGTTACATAAACACCTAGAACTTGCCTTCTTAGATGAAGTCCTCGCTAAGTCTTTTTTAGATAAGCAAAAATTGCTTGGCCATTAGGAAAGGTAAAGAAAGTGCAAAAAGTCGGACTGAGATCTAAGAGGATAAAGGATTTTTTGGATTTCAGGTGTAATCCACTTACTGTAAAGTGTGTGAGCACGGGCGGCAAAGCGAGGAAAAATCAATTGAAGATCAAGCGCAATTAACCAAGTGGCAGCAGCGGGTGGTTTAAGAGCCGGTTTTTCTAGGAATCGACTTTTGCTCCTTAACCTCCGGACAAATCTCAACTTTATGTCTCCGATTTGGCTAAAATTTTGTATTTTGATATAATTTAACCTAAAAAGATGTTTTATCACCATCCTGGCCATTTTTGAGAGGGTCACTTTTTCGACCCAACCTCAGATCTCGGCTTATAACTCTGGAACCAGTGAACGTAGAAACTTGCGGATTGCATATTTATAATCACATAAGCGTTCTCTTTCACACGATACTCTACATGACCAAATTCGAGACAAAAAATTTTTTTCGAACCCCTTCTGGGCCAAATTTGACCCCCCCAAAGGTGCGACTACCGCTATTTTATTTCATAAAAATGTAGCGCTATCTATTCACGTTTGATAGCACAAAAAAAATCGAGAAAAAATGGGCGTCTAATTGAGTTTTTGGGCCTTGAAAGTTGTCAGGTCGAAAATTTGCCCAATAAAAGATTGCCTTGAAAAGAACATATCTTTGTCAATTTTGAACCGAGTTCAGTGATTTTTTGCACACATATTGCACTGTGTCCCTGGCACATACTGCAAAATCTGACCTTGCTGGCTCTTGCTTGGCGCCAGTTCTACGCTTCTTGGCCACATTTTAAGATACATTAGTTTACAAAACAAAGTTTACAAAAAACCACACACAGTTTGGCTGTCCACAGAGGTTCTTCAGTAGGCAACTGTGACAGCTTATGGATAATTTAGTCTTGGCATTAATTGGACTGCAAGCTTGCTCAATTGTTTCTCCGAAGTATGCTACATGGCTGTCTGAAGTTCATCAAAAGCATACATGTAACAGGGGGTCTGGGGGTCTGCCCCCACCCGACTTAGGCCAGCCTCCCAGATGGCCCCCTCCGAGACGATTTTTCCGACCCCCCGCCCTCCGATTTTTTTGGCAAGTAATTTTTTGAGCAAATTTTTGTTATTTTTTGCAATTTCAGACACAAAAATTGCCAAAATCGCCTGTAAAACTTTTTAGCTGTATTTCAGCCCAAATTAGCAAATTTTAACCCAAAAATTGCCATTTTTTCATTTTTGAGCGTTTTTAGTGCCCAAACCCGTCCCAAAATTTTGGCTCAGACCCCCCGGCCGGCGCCAGACACCCCCAACCCCGGCCGGCGCCAGACCCCCCAACCCCCTCCCCCTTCGGCGGATGACCTGTTACATGTATGATCAAAACTGTATGTATTGATTGACACTCCTGGTCACTGGCCTGGGTACAAACAATAAACTTATAGTTGAATATGTAACTGCTGTACTGAGATCGATTGAAAGTGTTTTTCGGCCACAAAAGTACAAGAGTAAGGCCGGTTTGCCTAAGTGATTTACCTCGCATCTAACCGTATTTGGTTATCACTGGCTTGCTCTGGTGTACATGTGCGTTGTATAAAGTTGTTATTGTTGTTGTTCTTCAATGCTAGCGCCAGCCGAACCAAGCTAATAGACAAGCTACAGGTGCACCAATAATTGACAAACATGGACTAGTAGTCTTGCTTACTGAACATTTTTGGTCTTCAAACAGAGGATAACTGTTGCAGATTTCATAAGTAATAACTGGTTTAGATAACTCCACTGTCAATGGCATGGTATGTGCATATTGTACCTAAAGCCAGGCAATAAATACACAACCAAGTCTTAACTTACATTGTAGGTTACTCACTTCAAGAGCACTGTGATAGTAAGCATCAGTGGGTGATGCTGTGCACTTAACTGCTGCACCTAAACTTTCATTCTAATAGACAAACACAGAAAATACTACAACTGTGGCTTCCATCGCAGTCTGGAAAGTTAGCCATGAAATCATTGGCCTTCACAACACGCCAAGCATGAGGAGGAACATGGAGAAAGAACTGTTTTGCGAATTCAAAGTTACCAACCCTTGGCTGCCCATAGGTGTAGAGCGAAATTCTTTGTTGCAATACAGGTATAGTAAATGCAAAGTCAGATTATGCAATAAGTGCTAGAGCACCTCCAAATGAGTGACCAGTGAAAGTTATACTATATAGTGGGAATTCAATTGATGTGTGGTATAACTGCTTTTTCAGAGGTGGCCATACAGTGTTCAGAGCATCAACAAACAGTTTGTTAACCTTTCCACCAATTCCACGGAATTCCATGCTATGTTGAAAGCGACTGGTTGAGTTTCCAGCATGAAATGCTGCTATAATGCTGCCTTGAACATGATCAATAGCAACAAAGTCAGTGCATGGCTTTCCAGACAACTTGCATGCTTGCTGCATCACTTTAGCTAATTAAAGCTGACTATTACTTGTTTCTAAACACTCTCATGGGTTCATACTGTATGCAGCAGCAACAAACTTTAGCGTGGCTATTGCTCCTCTTTCTAAATACGAACTCATGTAGGTTAATTTTCTTAAGTACAACTAAGCAACAAACTGCAACTGTTCTTACCATTGTATTTATAACTTAAGCTTATCCCAGGACAGTCATACATATATGCTGTCAGCGAAACAGCGAAACCACAAATATGCTGTCTGTAGATGTCGTTACCGAACCTTGACACAGGCCAGATAGATGTCTAGTTGTAGGTACGTAGTAGGTACCTAGTGAAAAGACGGCAAAAAAGACAGTAACAAAGTCGCAACTGTCGAATTATCAGGAAGATACTGCAGATTATCAGGAAATTCTATTTGCTTTGTAAAACTAATGTATCTTGAAATGTGACCAAGAAGCGTAGAACTTGCGCCAAGCAAGAGCCAGCAAGGTCAGATTTGTGCAGTATGTGGCAGGGGCACAGTGCAATATGTGTGCAAAAAATCACTGAACTCGGTTCAAAATTGACAAAGATATGCTCTTTACAAGGCAATCTTTTATTGGGCAAATTTTCGACCTGACAACTTTCAAGGCCCAAAAACTCAATTAGACGCCCATTTTTTTTCTCGATTTTTTTTGTGCTATCAAACGTGAATAGATAGCGCTACATTTTTATGAAATAAAATAGCGGTAGTCGCACCTTTGGGGGGGTCAAATTTGGCCCAGAAGGGGTTCGAAAAAAATTTTTTGTCTCGAATTTGGTCATGTAGGGTATCGTGTGAAAGAGAACGCTTATGTGATTATAAATATGCAATCCGCAAGTTTCTACGTTCACTGGTTCCAGAGTTATAAGCCGAGATCTGAGGTTGGGTCGAAAAAGTGACCCTTTCAAAAATGGCCGGGATGGTGATAAAACATCTTTTTAGGTTAAATTATACCAAAATACAAAATTTTAGCCAAATCGGAGACATAAAGTTGAGATTTGTCCGGGAAGAGTCGACCCTTAGAAAAACCGGCTCTTAAATTTGCCGCTGCACGCTGCGGCGCGGTTCAGAAAGAAGGGCAGTGATTGGTCCCGTCCCGTGCGCAACCAGTCCTGAAAAAAAGAGAAGAAGCTTATGACAGGCCAACATGATTTCAGAGAAATCATGCGTAGGGATGCAAATGGTATAAAAAATACCAAATACCAAATACCAAATACCAGATGGTATTTTCTATACCAAATAATACCAAATAATTCCAAATAGTTGATAAACAGGTCGCTAGCTGTTTGTAATGAGCGCAAAATCATACTTTTTGTTTTTTTCAGCAAAAATACATTAGTTTTGCCTCAGTGGAAGAGTTTTTGTTGCATCTAAAAGAAATCTAGTCATGCCGAGAAAGAAAACGAGCAGAATTTGATGGTTTTTCACTGACTCGGGAAATGGGCAAGCACGTTGTGACGTTTGCGGTCCAGGCTCGGTCTCGATAAAGGGGCCGTCCATAAACGACGTCGTTCCAAAATCCCGATTTTTCGGACCCCCTTCTCCCAAAATCGCCTTGCGTCGTTTCATGGGGGCCCCCTCCCACTTTTTGAGAATTTTCCATGAATGGTTGTTATATGTACTACTGTTGCATGCGTATACGCATTACGCATATCATTACGCAAAGTACGCATTGCATTTCAGAATGCGTATACGCATACGCATACGCATACGCATTTGAATTTCATTACGCAATATTATTACGCATTCTGCCAAACGTTTGAATATTTTTGCGTAATGCGTATTGGGTCTGAAAAATAGTTGCCTTTTCGAATTTCTTGCAAAAAAATTAGTTCAAGTTGTTACCAAATGGACATTCTTTAACAGGGGGTTCTGATGGGTCTGCCCCCCCACCAGACTTAGGCCAGACCCCCGGATGCGCACCCCCCCCACACTGAGACGATTTTTCGGACCCCCTCCGATTTTTCTGGCAAGTAATTTTTTGAGCAAATTTTTGCAATTTCAGACACAAAAATTGCCAAAATCGCCTGTAAAACAGCACTTTTTAGCTGTATTTCAGCCCAAATTAGCGATTTTTTACGAGTCTAGTCGGAAAATTACGGTTTTTTCGGACCTTGAGCATATTTTAGTGCCCACCTGCTCCCAAAATTTGAACTCAGACCCCCGTGGCCAGACCCCCAACCCCCTCCCCCTTTGGCGGATGACCTGTTACATGTATGCTAAGTTGTGCTTGCTAATATTTAAAAAAGACGCTAAATTTTAAGAGGAAAGGAAACGTGTGACAAATCCTTGAATTTAGAGTTTTCACGGTTTATGAGTGACATCAGTTGTGTTGTATGCTCAGGCTATCTGTTTGTGCTTCCAGTGTATGTTTATTATGATTGAATCTGAATGCTACTAGACTTCTTCTGTTAGTGAACATTCGACTAAATTTTTTGCAGGAAAGCGCATATCTCTTGCCTGTCGAAAACATACGTACTGTACATACTGTACTGCAATTCTTTGATGGAAGGAATTTATCAAGTTATTAAGCCTCAAGTTAGTCTAAAAACCTGGATTAGAACTAATCCAGGAACTAATAGAGTACCAAAGTTGAGAGTGCCCCCTTTTATGACTGTCACTGCTAGAAAGTCGTACAGCTACAGAGCGGCAGTGCTTCTGAACGAAGCCTTTGAGAACTTGGGTGTCAACTGTTTAATGCCTGTTAGCCTTGTTAGTTTTAAAACGTCTCTTAGAAAGTTTTATGACAGTCTTTTATAGTATTCAGTGCTATTTAGTTTATATGTAACTAGTCTAGTATATATCCCTTGCGTCATGACCAACATTTGTTGCCATGTGACTGGTATGTTTTACCAAATCGCTCGGGAATAAACTGTCTGTCTGTCTGTCTGTAGAAAGTTGGATACCTAAACAGTATACTGTAGAGCCAAAAAAAGTGTTCAGTGAAATTCCTGAATGTTTCTAAGATTACGCATTACGCAAAATACGCATTAGTTTTTGCAATGCGTATACGCAAACTCATACGCATTTGTAATTGGAATGCGTATACGCATACGCATACGCATACGCATTTGAAAAATCTGGTATTAAACAACAGTAATATGTACATAAGCTAAACTGGTCAGAATTCTTTGTTGTTTTGTTGCTCAGAAACGGTAAAGAGACGTGTTGTTCTGCGTATCTGCATTGTTAAACTTTTAGTAAATTAGAAATAAAGAGAAAACTCTGAACAGAAGAGCTCTGACATGGTATACAGTCGCAAAATATGCAGAATTTATCGCTTAAAAGCTAACTGTTTAGTTATTTAAACTATTTGGTATTATTTGGTATCAAAAAATACCAAATACCAAATAATACCAAATACCTAGAAAATACCAAATAATACCGAATAATGCCAAATAATACCGGATACCATTTGCATCCCTAATCATGCGCCGGCTAAAAAAGTTTTGCTTTTGTGTCTAATCAATAATTAGAAATCCCTAATAGGTGGCGCCATTTTTGGTCTAGCTTATACATAGGTACATCAGGTGAATTCTGAGTCTGTCGTGTGTTCGTGTGCACTCCTCAGTTGGTGAAACAAAGGGTTAGTTTACCTCTTCTGATCTTTTCTTCTTTATTCTTGGCCGTAACCGCAAAAAGAGAGGAATAAAGTCTGTCCGTTAGTTATGACTATAGGTAGGGGTATGTGGTACCGGTACCATATACGTATGGTGCCCCCACGTTTGGCGACTGTGGTGGTACCATATATGGTAACGGTACCATTTATGGTACCACCACAGGCCCCGAAGGTGGGGGTACCATATATGGTACCACTACCTACGGTACCGGTACCATATATGGTACCGGCACCTTATATGGTGTCGGTACCATAAACGGCGTTAAATGCCTGACTGTAATAGGGCTGCGGCGGTGCAACCAAGCGGTTTGGTTGGCGGACAATAGCAGAAACTGTATGAGTGCCGGTAATTTGCAGCCTAACTGACTGTAAAGTAGGTAATCCGATTATTGTGGTCACACCTTCAGAATAAGCTCTACAGTACCAACGGAGTCACTTCCCTTGACTTCAAAGTAGGTAACTCAGCGGCGGTATCGTTATGCCTGGCGTGATGGGTCCCTCTGTTAGGCCTGACGTTCAGTGGTTCGGTTGTTGCCTAGCAGGAGTTAACAAAGTTACAGACTCAGTCAGCTTTCTAGTGTACTGGTTAACTTTACAGTCGATGAGATGTAGATTTCGGTGTGTTCCCAGTTCCGACTTTTCATCAAACAAAATGGCTATGAATGATATACTGTACAGATATACGTTAGGCTGTCTAAGCTACTGTTTCAACTTGGGTCTAGACACTTCGGCTGGCAGCTTGGAACTTAGGATTAGGCTAGGCTCAGACTTAGGTTGATAGTTCCAGCTTAGGCTTAGGCCCAGTCTTGGGCGTTGGTTCAAGCTTCATGAGGCTCTGATTCAATTTGAGGCTTAGACTTGGAAAGACGGAACTGGGCACAAGCCGTATAAATTACCATCACTCATGCAGTCAATTTGGCTAACCTAACTAAATGACGGCAGCTATCGCGGCCGGCCATGTGGTCATTTCTGATTTACGGGCGGCATAACTTACACCAATATTCTTACCTATTAATCTAACCACGGACAGACTTTAATCCTTTCTTTTTGCGGTTACAACCAAGAACATACAAGAAAAGAAGAGAAAAATCAGGAGGGCACACACGTGTGCAAACTGTGCCTTTGCTGCATGCACCAGATGGAACTACGGTCGAACGCACACGGACACACACGACAGACAACATAGACTTCACCTGCCCATAAGCTACTACACCAAAAATGCTTCCACTTATTAGGGATTTCTAATTATTGATTAGCCCTGAAAGGCAATACTTTTGGTCGGCGCATGATTTCTCTGAAATCATGTTGGCCTGTCATAAGCTGCTTGCCTCAGGAGGTGTTGTGAACGTTCGCAACCAGTCCTGAATGGCTCAGCGCATGGTAGGCCGGCCGTTGAGTGGAGCACTTTGCTCCTTTATTATGTATTCTTGCCACTAAGTACCTGCAGCGTTTTTACTGAGACGGGCATTCGTGCGTTGCTAGCCAGATATTTGGAGTAGGGATGCAAATGGTACGTATAAAAAATACCAAATAGTGAATGGTATTATCTGAACCAAATACATAATACCAAATAGTTTTTAAAATAGGTCACAAGGAATGTGGACCAAACCAAAAGATGATCTCTCTGATTTCTTGACCGAATGTAAGCTTGACTGCTTGATTACAGGTTGGCAGAGCTTCTACAGTAAACAAACAATATGGGTGGTAATCGTTGGAAGAAAAAGAGATCAGTGAACAAGAACGTCTTCATCTGTTCAGTGTGTGCGACGCCGCCCAAGTACAGACGACGGTGGTTGATGCAACGTCACATCTGCGAGGTGCATCTGCAGTGGAAGCCGTTCATGTGTGGCTTGTGTCCGAGCAATCAGACCTTCTACACGGAATGGGAGTTGTACAGCCATTTAAGACGTGCCCATCGCAATCAAAATCAACCTGGCAAACCGGTATGTCTTTTCTTGGCAAGTCGATACTGCTGTAGCCTCATAAAACAAGGGTAGGGGTATGGTTGGGGTTGTTCAAAACAAAAAATAGGCAGACTGCTGCATCCTAGGTTTCTGTCTAACCCTGTTTTTCTTAACTGTGCGGTATATATAAAGTAAGCCATACATGTAACAGGTCATCCGCCAAAGGAGGGGGTTGGGGGTCTGAGCCCAAAAATTTGGGACGGGGTTTGGCACTGAAAAACGCTCAAAACTCGCAATTTTCGGCTAAAAATCGCCAAAAAAATTGCTAATTTGGACTGACTGAAATACAGCTAAAAAGTGCTGTTTAACAGGCGATTTTGGCAATTCTTGTCTTGTCTGAAATTGCAAAAAATCGCAAAAATTTGCTCAAAAATTACTTGCGGGAAAATCGGAGGGGGCTCGGAAAAATCGTTTCGGGGGGTCCCCATCCGAGGAGTCTGGCTTAAGTCGGGCGTCTGAGGCCAAATTCTAGGGAGGAGCGTTGGGTACTCAAAAACGCTTAAAATCGCAAAAATCGCTAATTTGTGCTCAAGTATAGCTAAAAAGCTTGCGATTTTAGGAATTTACCGTGTAGTGCTGTTTATAGTACCCCCTATTTATAGTACCCCGGGTACTATAAACGGCACTTAGTGCCATTTATAGCACTATAAATGGAGACAGATTTTTATTCTACAGTGAGCACTTACATATTAATACAAAATGTCGGAAAATTATAGGATTTTTGGTGGTAAACATTGTTTGTGCAAGCAGAAACAGTAGATAATGCAATCATAGAGGTTCTTATGTAAGTAAAGAACCTATTTTTGACAAGTAAACCGTAACTTTAGCAAAAAAATTCACATGCTTGTAGAGCAGATTTGTAGAGCGCCATGTATGGTACCCGGGTACTATAAACAGCACTATGCGGTAAGTGTCTGAAATTGTAAAAAATCGCAAAAAATTTGCTAAAAAAATCACTTGCCAGAAAAATCGGGGGGGGGGGGTGTCGGAAAAATCGTCTCGGGCCTAAATCGGGTAGGGTCATACCCCGGACTCCCTGTTACATGTATGAAGTAAGCTGATTGCTTTTTCTCCACTGGTCAATGCAGACCTTGTACAGTAGATGTACATACAGTTTACGTTCCTGCAAGGTTGCTCTGCAAATGAAGCAAACGTCACAAGGACGCGTATGTACGAGCTATAGGAAGGTTGCGCCTCCCGACGATTTAGAGCAAGCCCCGGGCCTATTTTATTTCATCCTTCAACTTATTCTATCTTATTCTATTCAAACAATTTTCAGATCGCTTTTGTCTCTTCTTTTGTATAATGAGACGGAAAAATTTGTGTTTGCGCCCACATTTTTAGACGCAAAATGCCTATTTCAGTGGCCGGTGAGCGTATGCACGTGTGTGTGTCAATAAATACCGCTAGCTAGAAAGGACAAACCCTTCCTCATTAGCCGCTTCCTACCCCTGAAACGAGTTAGACCTCAGACCTAAACGAATAAGTACTAGTACAGTAGATGCTCGCCGTCCCATTGCGTCTTATATTTAATTCATGCACAGTGTTCGTGTTCTCAGGTGGCCTTCTTACAAACCCACCAAGAGAACACGAATAAGTGGAATCAGCTATTGGAGGAGGCGCGGCTTCGTGGCAAGGAGAGCGTAACTAAATCACAGGTCCCTGCCGGCGATTTGCATCCAGACGGTGACCTGAATATCGTCAAGGCCGAATTGCAGGAGACCGATTGCCTTTCTAATTCAGACCAACAACAGGTGGCCGC
Organism: Sabatieria punctata; assembly: GCA_030248155.1. Taxonomy (NCBI): domain Eukaryota; kingdom Metazoa; phylum Nematoda; class Chromadorea; order Araeolaimida; family Comesomatidae; genus Sabatieria; species Sabatieria punctata. The sequence goes on from JASANB010005653.1 coordinate 24,808, forward strand.
TGAGATCAACGAAACTCCGCAGACCGGCGATGTTGCGATGGTACGTAGACCGGCGGTGGGTGTTCTGTTGTTGTCAGTGTCTTCTTCAGACAGAGCCAGTCCGGCAGTGTCTGCTGTGCAGTCAGCCAGTGGCAAAGACAGGAGAGCAGAGACACGTCTGGTTCCATTTGCGTCTGCCGCGCTTCGTTTGTTCCAAATGTTCTACGCTGATAGCCGGAGACTTCGATCCCAGTCAGCCGCCGACGTGTTGCGCGCCAGTCAAGGATGGCACTGGAAGCTTTCGCACTGTCATTGCCAAACTCACTCGCCTCTGCTTCAACCCGAACGCCACTGTGAGTCTTTGTATGTACGTCCTAGCAGCCACGTCAGTACGTACAAACGCGTTCTTTGTACTGATCTGTGTAGGACATTATTGGGTCAGCCATAGGCTACCATTTCGGCTGAGGGGTGGCAAAATTTTCAAATCCTGAGGAGGGTAGGATGTGGGATTGAGGGGATGATAAGCCAAAAAGTCCGATTTTTTTACCAAAATCACTGTTTTACGGCTTATTTTTCGCCAAAATAGGTTAAAATAAAAGCTATTCTGAGCTCAAGTACACCTAATCCAGGCCTACTTTTATCATAATTTTCTTTACAAAATTCTTCCTAACAATTCCTGAGGAGGGTAGTGCCGGCTTGATGGGGTAGGTAGGTCAGAGCCTGAGGGGTCAAACCCATACATGGGCCGGGGGGGGGGTAAGGGGGGGTATACCCCTCCCCCTCGGCCGGCCATACCCCCCCTCGGCCGTCCAAACATACTCCATACCCCCCCCTCGCCGGCTAACCCCCCCACCCCCCCCCCTCCCGGAGGGAGAAATTTTCGCTTATTTAAGGCAAAATAGGCGTTTTTTGGCCTTTTTTCGGGGTGGGGGGGACCCCCCCCCCCCCCCCCGAGGTCTCAACCCCCCCACCCCCCCCTCCGGATTTTTCCGGCCCATGTATGGTCAAACCTACCTCGTCCCAATTTGTCCATATCTATATAGTGTGTGTACTGTACATCTCAATTGCACCATTTTAAATTCAAATTCTACTTGCAGGTGATCGTGAAGCGTGTGAAACGAACATTGAAACCCGGTTCATCTCAGAAACGCAAAAAGGTGCGCACTACATAATCCTATACAGAATTCAATAACCAAACTGTTAAATTCCGTGAGGGGGTTGGGTCCCACCAAAAATCGGAGATGGTTTTGGTACTGTGCAAGAATGATGCGTTCAAAAATATCTAAACGTGAAATTTCAGGCAAAAAAACCGAAAATGACAATCTGTGCTAAAATGCAGCGAAAGACAGCAAAATGTTGACAGTTTTTTGATAAAAACAAAGTCGGCAATTTTACAGCGGTTTAGCGACTGTTTTTGGGGAAGTCAGCCTACCCGTCTTTGACAGCTCTTGCCCCTACCCCTCCAGGCTTATCCGACCCATGTATGCTAGGTGCGTGCGCGTAATACTGCTGGTGGGTTTCAGTTAGAGTGCCAGGTGTGTGGCGTTTGGGTGTGCAGAGTTGGCTCGCACGTTTGGTCCCACACGCAGCGACTGCCGTTCGCTTGTTCTGTGTGCGGCCAGGATTTCTCTGTCAACAGTGGAGGACATCTAAAACGCGTTCACATTCCGCGCATGCACAACGGAGCTGGGGAATTGATCGACAACCGCCACCTCCACCAACACTTTTATCTGCACTGGCTGGCACGTGCCTTTCCTCACAGATCGGTCAGCCACTCGCTTAGGCGTCGGTTGACTCGCAACTCCACCGCAGCTGGAAAGAGAAGGCGATCGGAGACTCCGCTGCCACCGGTCACTCCTCTGAAACGGAAGAAACTGGTCGAAAGCGGTGCTGACCGTGCTGCAGGAGGTCGTGGCTGCCCCGGCTCTAGCAAGGTACGTAGTATGACTTATGCTTTACTACGTATCTAGCGTATGTATCACAAAACCGGTCACTGAACCATACATGGGCCGGGGGTAAGGGGGGTTACCTCTCCCCACGCCGGCCCATACCCCTCCCTGACCCCCCCATACGAGTTTTTTTTTACTTTTTCGGCCCCCCCCCCCCGAGATCTCCAGACCCCCCTCGGGATTTTCCCGGCCCATGTATGCACTGAACAAAACGAGCGTGTCCCTGGGCCTGAGTCGGTCCGCTGGCCTTGCCGGCCGGAGCCTTGCGCCGCAAAATTTTGCGAGCTTTTTTTGGAACATTGGCAATTATTGAAGTTGTTTGGCGACTTTATTTTGAGAAATCGCCCTACCCCGACCTCTCTGACGCTCATCATACTACTCTATTTTTTCCGGTTCATTTATGAATTTGAATTAGCTTATGTGAAAAGTCTATAGTATCGTACATACTGAAATATTCGTATAAATACTCGGCAAACTCTCTTCAATACGTATGTACAATGTACGTAAATGTGTAAACAGTACTAGGGTTTTTCTTCGGCAGTTATTTCGCTTGCGGAGACATCCCGTCATTCTAGTCCTTTATCATCACATCTGCAGGGTTCTTGCGGGACCTGGAAAGTCAGGGAGTCATGGAAAAGTCCAGGAATTTGGTGTCTGGTCAGGGAAAAATTTGATAGCAACAGAAATATCTCGCCGCCAAATGGTCCTGTCACAACTTTACACAACACCCTTTTCAAGATCGGTCTTCTGTCTTTAAATACACTACTTAAACCGGAAATTTACTCTCTGAATACCGTTTAAATGCGTTTTACAAAGCCAATTGTTTAAAATTTTCTCAGATTGATTGCAGTTTCCTGACCCTGGCTTGGTTGGTCAGGGAATTTTGACTTTGGTCATCGAAAAGTCAGGGAATTTTGCTATACAAAAGGCGCACGAACCCTGATCTGGTTTACGTCCGTTTGAAAGATTGCTCTTTTGTATTCTTGGCAGACACTGATTCATTAAAAACTCCTAATAAAGGGATTGGGTCGATCCCTAGGTCAAAAGGTGGCTGGAGTTCTAGCAGAAATTAACCTGTTAAGGTGAGCTCGGAGAAGCGGCAGTGCTGTGAGTGTTGGAGATGGGTGAAGGCGAGGAGTGCCAAAGGTCATGCGCTGGTGCACTTGGATGATTTCGTGTTCCAGTGTTCCCATTGTCATCATGGCAGCAACCGTCGGTCGTCTCTGTTGCTTCACATCAGTCGCCAGTGCCCCAAAGCCAAGATCCAAGTGCAAACTCCCAGTGAGACCGTTGCCGCTCTGACCAAGCTCTGTTTCCAATAGGACCTTTCTGGTCATTTTTCCCGGCAAGTTGCGTTTGTTTTTCGTTTGTTCTTTGTTCTGTTTTTGGTCAGTAGTACATGTAGAACGACATGTAATTAAAGAATATGTTGTACTAATAGAATAGCGGTGTGCATGTAGCCTAAAAGCAGAGCGTATAAATCTCGCGGTCTAGTGTTAGCAGAAGTTGCTGATGCGGTAACGTTGATGTCACAGAAGTGTGTACTAACTGGTGTTCCAGGTTCCAGAAGCATCTTAGTTCTACTGTAACTGTCCTAAACAATTGTCAGTTTGCTGCACTATTCTGCTCTGTTACTGTACGTATGTTGGCCAATTGGGTATGTATTGCGTGTCGTCTCTATTCCTTGTAAACTGATAAAAACAGAATACAGTAAGTCAGTAGACAGAGCAGAAGGTAAAGAAGAGATCAGAGAGTAAGCTGAATGATGTTCTGACTTGAAATTCGTATCGAGCACTGTGGACAGTCAGGGCAGAGGCTCGCGCTGTTCATCAAACCGGGTATGGACACATCCGCACACACGGCTTAGATGTAGCGGTGGCGAGCGGCTGATCAGAATAACGCCACAGTGACATCGGTTTCTTGCACCTGCTAATTCTGACCACTCGCACCTTGCTGACTTGTCCTGAGAAAGTCTCCGCTCTTCCGATCCGATCTGGCGGGGGGGCGTACGATGTACCACCCTACGATCAGACCTGCACGGTCCATTTCGTTACCCCTGATATCGTCATCTCGGACGTTTGCCCTTCTTTCACTCGGAGAGAAGTTTCACTTTCACTTGTCCTGAGAAAGTCTCCGCTCTTTCTGTTCAACTGAATAATAAGGTTACTGACGATTTGCAAAAGCGTTCGTCCGTTAGTGACCGTAATACTGCTGGAAGTTATGCGGGAGTTCCTAGAACTTCTAGAAACGGGTTGCTTGTACCAAAACCAACGTCTGCCTATGACAAAGCGCATTCTGAGCTAGTGCGTGATTGTGACAGGGAGCTCGAGATGCGCGAAAGAGGAATGTGTTTCTTCCAGGAGATTCCGCTTAACAATTTAAACATGTACGAATAAGCAGACAAGTGCAACTACAGTAGGAGAACATTTCAAAACAATGCGGTTACTGTACATTGGAGTAGCTAAATTTCTGATCCTTTAACAAACACTGTCGTTCTTTCTGACCTTGATAGGCAGTGAGTTGAAAATTGGTTTAATTAGATTGTGGGCAGTCAGAACTAATGGCATAGAACAAACAAGTAGTAAAGTAATTTCAGTGTCATTATCCAAGGGACCTAGTCATCTGGTTTTGGTTTCTTTTCGCGTTTGCGCTTTGAATCCCCCCTCTTTGAAGATCGTTTCCTTTTGCTTGATCTACTGGATGAGCGTTTGCTTTCGCGTTCACTCCTTAACTCTTCCTTTTCCTTACGAGGGCGATCGTGTGTAGGAGAATTGGTCTGCACGTGGTGTGGTTGCGCATTAATCTGAATCAGTTGCTTGTGTAGATCGGCGAAAGAGGGTCTCGTCTTCGGGTCGACCTTGAAGCAGCGCTGCATCAGTAGTTCGACTGCTTTCGAGGCTTCAGCGGCAGCAGGCAGCTTCGGTGGCCGGCCGGACTGACTTCTAATCAGAACTTGGTTTATGTTGTCGTCGCCGAACGGTTGCTGGCCTTCGGTGAACACCTCCCACATCATCGCTCCGAAACTCCAGACGTCCGACTCTGCCGACGGCTCTGTTTACAGTCGCCAAATTAACTGAGGAGACATCCACTTTTTATACTGCACTTCGCCCATTGCCTCCACCGACAGTGTGTCCCAGTAGTCCGACACCTTGACAGACTTGAAATCATCGATGAAACAGTTTCGCGCACACAGTCTGCCATGGGCGATTCCCTTGCTGCTCAGGTACCGCATAGCGTCAGCCACTTGGCTGCAGAATCTGCAAACAGTCTGCTCTCACTAAAACACCGATCGTTTGTGGGACTGACCGTATTTTATGTCTCTGACGTATGCTGCCCTTGTGGTCTTGCAAGTACTGTAGCAGAGATCCCTTTGGGCAAAACTCCATCGCACTTGATTGTTGACTACTGTCGGCGATTGCGCCATAAAACCTAACGAGGCGCCAGTGGTAGAAATGCGTGAACTTGAGCGTCGCTGTCATCTTGGGCCAGTCTTTGGGGTATAGGCGAACGGCCACAGTAATACGAGCTTTGGTTGACTTGTCCAGAACTAAATGAGCTTCAGAAACTGACCCACGACTTGCCACCTCACTGATTTTGCGCGTGGTCGTCACTTGGCTGGTGGACAGACGAACGGGCTGAAGAATAGGCGCGCCCAGCTTGGGCATGTTGGCTGTGATTGGATGAGTGCTGTAATACTGAATGAGTTCGGCAAAGTCTTTGAATTTGGGCGTCTGTGGGGGGCCGTAGAGAGAAAGGCTGTTAGTGGAGAGCAGGATGAGAAAGTGGTGCACGTCGTTCTTCCAGCGCACCGATAAGACCAGTCGACTGCCTCCCTTGACGGCAGTGCTGCGCACCAGCCATTGCGTCTGACTGGGAAGAGCAGAGGCTGTGGCTTGTCTGGAGAGAGGGCCGAAGTAGAAGTTGTCCTTGTCGGTCAGTTGCAGTTGTGTCAGTACCTCGTTAGTGGGCTCTTCGCCCGTCAACGCCTCGCATACTACTAGCTCTCCTTCTTCTTCGCTCATTTATTTCGATCATTTATTTATACACTGTAGACTGTGACCTGTCCGAAATCTTTATGATTTTGTTGCTATACGTGCGCTAATGTAGACATTTATACCATATGCGTACAGTAAGTACGAACGTTCCAGAGAAGGACCGAAATTTAGTCGCCCTCCCGAAATTTTGTTGCAGCGGATGGCATGGCAATGGCGTATCTAGGATTTTGCAAAGGAGGGGCTGCAAAATTTTGAAGGTGACTGATTAGACAGGAGCCCACACAAACAGGGTAAGAAAATTTTGAAAAATTAGCCTTCAAAAACGAATCAAGGGCATTCTGATCTGGTCCGATCCGATCCTATGTGCCTTGCGGCCTACGATCAGACCTATGTGGTCCATTTTGCGACCCCCGTGGTTCGTCATCTCGGACGTTTCCCTTCCATCACTGCCAACCACTCTAGCCATGCTGTTGGACACCAGGTACTAAGAGAATGCCTGGCGCGTTGACGTCATGGTGATGCCGGCTCCCAACGTCAACCCAACTGATACTGGTTCACCTTTCATTCAATTTTGTAAGACATGTGCAATGGCGTAGTTGGGAATCGAACCCAGCACCTTTGGATTTATCAAACCTAGCACTGGAATAATCTGATGGATTTTCACCCACCGTCGTTGAAACCCCAACTGCACCTACATAGTGCTCATGAAGTTGCGGGAACATCGGTAAAGACCAACGATAGATCTCATTTCACAAAAAGAGAATTCACAACGCTGCTACTGTAGTTCTTCGTGGTCACCGGAAATAAGATCTTTATTTAGTTGTTTACATAAAAATCGAACGGAAGAATACAAGACAACACGGGTTATCATAGACAAAGCTGCGAGCTAGCTTACGATCTTCTCACAATAGAGCGAAACCAAAATACAGCGATTATCAGTTTGGCGGCGGGTGACGGTATCGATGTGGATAGGGCGGCGGCTGTCGCACTGCTATCTGAGGCAGATGTTGTGGTGGGGCAGGCAGCGGGGCAAGACGGTTGGCAGGTCTTGGCACGGGAACGAACGGTGCAGCCATCGGATTCAGCACCGGTCTAAACTGCATCGCTTGTGGCTGAGTTTGTTTGGCTGGCTGCGGACTGGACATCGACACAATTTGCAATTCTGAAACCACCTCAGATGCCAAAACAGTTGCTTATGTATGTATGTATGTATGTATTTGAGGCTCCACTACAGAGATACAATACGTTTGCTCACTTTACTATTGCCAAGAATGCATAAAAGAGTAGCAAGAATGTGCCACTCAGCGGCCGGCCGAGTGTCGATGCGCTCCACCATAATTTTCCCGACCCCTATACAGTGGCGGCCAAAAGTTTGGACGCACCCCCAAAATTTTCAGTTTTCTTTTAATAACACCTGTCCTGTTTGCAGTTTGCGGATGAAGTTGCGTGCTAAGTTTGTGCATAGTAGCCCTGCATAACCTGACACCGTATGGTGTTCGGCCCCCCTCACGTTGCTGTAGTGTGAATCCATTTTCCAAAGACCCCAGAAAAATGGGTGGACAAAAGTTTGGACGCACCTACTGATTTTTTAAAAAAACGGAGCAACCTGCAGCAATAAAGAACAAGTAAGAATGAAACATGCATTTAGGTGACTAGCACCTTGTTGGGAAGCCATAAGACTTGACCACAACTGGACAGCGCTTGGGCATAGAGTTGATTAGTTTCTGACACAAAGACTGGGGAATACAAAGCCAAAATTCTGTGATGGCAGTGTCCAGATGGGACAGATCTAGGGGTGCTTTACTGTTAACGTCTCTCTGGACATATCTCCACAAATTTTCGATTGGATTCAGGTCAGGTGACTGAGCAGGCCGGTCCAAAACTGCGACTTTGTAGTTAGCGAATCACTGTCTGACTGACCTCGCCGTGTGCTCGGGGTCATTATTCTGTTGAAACAGCCAATTCAGCCCGAGGTTCTGTTCTACACATGACAGCATGATGTCTACCAACATGTTGGTGTAGACGGTTTTATCCATGATCCTATGGATACAATAAATGGGCCCTAGGCCTTTCAATGGGATAAAAGTCCACATCATAATGCTACCGCCTCCCCACTTTACAATGCTCTGCACAGTCTGGTCGGAATTCCTCTGCCACAAACGGCTTGACATATAGCCGGCCATCGCTTCCGCACCGATTCCACTTCTTTTCGTCCCTCCAGAAAACCTTGGAACCAATCTACAATGGTTCAATGTAGGTGGGCCTTTGCCCACTGGAACCGTTTTTGCGGTCACAAAAGTTGATAGGTGTTTTTTTCCTTGCGATGCAACAACTCAACCCTTTTCGCAGTAGAATTCGGTGCGGGGCTCATACAGAGATGCTTTGACCACACGCAGCCTCTATTTGCTCTGTTGCCTTATGAGCCGTCTTAAGCCGATCAACTAGACATCTTGCCACAAGGACCCATTCCTGCCATGTTGTATGCGATTTCGATCGACTGGTCCGTTTCCGATTGACGTTTGAACCGGTTTCAGAGAAGAGAACTAAGGCAGAACGAACACCTATTTCCGGAACACCCGACTTGTCAGGCTATCTGAGATTAGAGCGACCACTCTGTCTCAGCTCAAGCACGAGAACCCTCTTTGGTTGAATAAGTTGGTTGGACTGAGCCATCCTCCAAACTGCCGCTAAATTGCAACAAAAAGAAGACTAAATAGCAGCTACACATATTAACGGCCGAGAGGTTCCCTACAAAACATCTGGAAAGCAAAAAATCAAGATAATCATAGGTGCGTCCAAACTTTTGTCCACCCATTATTCTGGGGTCTCTCGAAAATTGAGTCATACTACAGCAACGTGAGGGGGACTGAACACCATATGGTTTCAGGTTATGTAGGGCTACTATGCACAAACTTAGCACGCAACTTCATCCGCAAGCTGCAAACAGAACAAGTGTTATTAACAGAAAACTGAAAATTTTGGGGGTGCGTCCAACTTTTGGCCGCCACTGTACATGTAACAGGTTATCCGCCGAAGGGGCAGGGGGGTTGGGGGTCTGGCACCAAATTTTGGAAGGGAGTTGGACACTAAAAAAACGCTCAAAAATCGAAAAAATCGCTATTTTTGGCTGAAATACAGCTAAAAAATACTGTTTTACAGGCCATTTTGGCAATTTTTCTGTCTGAAATTGCAAAAAAATCGCAAAAATTTGCTCTGAAAAATCGCAGGTGGTCGAGAAAATCCTCTCGGGAGGGGGGTTCCACCTGGGGGTCTGGCCTAAGTCTGGTGGGGGGACAGACCCCCTGTTACATGTGTGCCTCCGGTAATTGCGCATGCGCTCTATTGCAGCGCAACCTGATTTCTGAGCAAGGAAGCATGATGTCAACAAAATTTTTGCTGATTTTCTACAACGGGAATTCCATATTTTGTCTAAGATCTTCAATCATCACAATAACTAAAAGGAGTGTCCAATTGCAAGGCAAGATTGCAAGATATCTGTGAAATGCACCAGGCAACGGCTGGCCGCTGAGTGGAACATTCTTGCCACTCTTATGCATTCTTGCTATTGCGCACGCATGTACTGAAGGAAATCCCAGCTTTCCACTGCAGAGTTCACACAAAAACGGTGGCCAGAAAATGCCAAGGTGCCCTAACTTCCATTGCCTATAAGTGTATTTGCACACCAAAAAAGTCCGTTCTAAAATAAAACCGAAAGCAGACGCGATTTTGTGTGCGAATAATGCTTTAGAGGCGGAAAGCAAAGCTAGACACTTACTAGACGTAGATGGCAATTCCTGGTTGGCCTGCTCTTGAATCATTCTCAGTCTGGCTCGGTCTAATTTGTCGGCATCCTCCCACAGCGAGCACTTGGTACACACAACGCACTTCTTGCCTGGGTCTCTCGGATGCCTGAAACGCACACCCTTCAAATTACCCTGGCCTACAGCAACCGTGCGGTCCAACCAAATGGTAGTACGAGCGTTTAGTACTTACCCACAGAAATGTGCATAATCGATGTTAGGCAGCCGACACAAGTAACACATGGTTGCACGACAACAGGCACAGGTCAGTTTGTTGCAGCCGCCTTCCTTGCTCAGTGGCAACTTGCAACTGTGACAGTAGCGGATCACTTCAGTGGCCATCTGTTCTTCGCTGCAACTGCCTCAGTTACCTACATCAGCTATCCGCCGATGAGGGGAGGGAGTTGGGGTCTGAGCCCAAATTTTAGGCGACGAGGTTGGGTATGAAGAACGCTTGAAAATCGCAATTTTACAGGCGATTTTAGCGTCAGAAATTCGGAAAAATTGTAAAATTTGCTGAAAAATTACGCCAGAAAAATCGGAGGCGGTCGGAAAACATCGTCTCGGGGGGAGTCGTGTGGGGGCAGATCCCCTAGACCACCCTGTTATATGTATGCACCAACGTATCTATAGTACAGCTTTGCATGTTCTACTACCCAAGCACAAACAAAAAACTGTTGTCAGGAAAGTCGGAACTTGGAAAGGTTGACGGCGGGTTTATGTTTTAGACTCAATGTAGGTTCAGTGTACTACGCTTTCTAGCGTTAAAAAATGAAAAATGTAGAAGCTAAAACGGATTTCCAGGCTTTTGCCGATCATTGTAATTTTCTGGCCGAAATCCCGTGTACCCAGTCAAAGATGACAAAACCCCTGCAGTTTCCCAGAACAATGGACTGTACACGTAGTGTTAAAAAGTAATGACGTTATATTGGAATGCAGTGGTAGAGTTGCAGCAAGTTCACTCACAATTCTCTCCGTTTGGCGTGTTGGTCATTTTGATCGAGCAGACTGCACTGGACGCCCATGTGTTTGGTGTCCCAATCCCGCCTACAGAGGCGACAGATCTGTGCCAGACACCGAGCACATTTGAACACCTTATCCTGCTCTTTAGGAACTTCCATTATAGCCGCGTAATTGCAGTAATGGCACCTTCGAAAGAATCACAATCAACAGTAAGCACAACCCTTAGGAAAGACAGTAAACAGTAGATTAAGTACATACGTAGGTACGCTACCTTTCCACGTTTTCAGTTCGCACGGCCAACAGTGCCTCTTCGTCTCTGCGTTCCTCCAGTTTCTTTTGATCATCTTTGCTTAGATGATGACGCAGAAAACCTAAATTAGTCAGCTCAACAAATCCACTGTCAAAACTGCAAATTTTAGGCAATCCCTCAGCCCCCTTTTGCCCACATCTGACTGATCGGTTTATCGGGCCTTCGTGCGAATTTTTGCCTATGGGAGGGGTGGGGGTATGGTCGGCCGAGGGTATTGACCGGCGAGGGGCAGGGGTCCCCAAACTCCCCGGCCCATGTACTGTATGTCGGCCGGTCTCTTACGAATGTCAAACTCTCCGTCGCAGTCAGCTTCCATGCAGTGCACCGAACCCTTGGCTTGTGCGTAGATGGTCTCTCGGACGTGTCCCAGTACACAGTGCGTGCAGAAGATGTGGCCAGCAGTGCAGGAACCGGACTCGGCTACCAGAGCCTCCTCCATGCAAATGGCGCACTCGAACGCGTCACCGGCACTCGCTCGCACTGACATCCGACGGCTGGCACCGGTCCTGTCTGCCATCTTGGCGCCACTCAGCTGAGCGTTAAGCCAGGTGGGCAAGTGGTCGGGCAGCGGCCGGTCGACACGATCTCGTTTTATTATACTCAACCGCAATACGCGTGGAGAGCCGGCGTTGCCTGAAAAGCGAACACAAGTATAAGTCTGCTCTGCTTTGTAGCCCGAAGAATTGGGCAGAAATTAACGCAACACCTAAACAGTGAAAACAAGACAAGACCGAGTCAAACAATGAGGAGCAAGTGAAGTAGCAGCTTGTGTGCGTGAAACGTCAAACATTTCTTGACTTAGTCTACCGGTAGCCAACAAGTATTAGCAATTTTTTACGATTTTTAGCCGAAAAATTGCGATTTTTGGGCGTTTTTAGTGCCCATCCCCCTCCCAAAAATTGAGCTCAGGCCGGCGCCAGACCCTCAACCCTCCCGAAAGTCGAAAGGAGGACCTTCGGGGGATGACCTGTTACATGTATGAGATCGACTTAGATATACCGTTTTTTACAAAATCGATATTTTAAGGCATGAGGAATTCCCGCTTTTACGGTCGTTTCTGCCATCAAACTACATGCATGTATGTATAGGATTACTCGAACAATTTGAGTAGACTACCCTGATTTTCAGTTTTCTGCCCGCAGAACCAGCAGGACTTGGAATTTTCACGCCAAACTTACACAAAAGATACCTCAGTTATCTTGTTCATATATCCTGAAAGTTTAAGCCAAATCAATGAAGAAATGACCGAGAACGAGCCGTTTGAGCAATCGCCGATAAAGCGGGTCAACAGTTTTTTGTTTAATTCGCACATAAATATAGACTTGGAAAACGAAAACCGATGAGATTTTCTACCCCGTCTGGCAGATTATATCTCCTCAGAAATTTATTAGTATAGAAACTTTGTATAGAAAACCGTCATAAAGAACGGCTTAAACTATACTGTACGTAAAACAAACTATGTTTAAGATTTCAAAATTCCACCCTCTCTAAACGAAATGCTGGCACCATGTCTGAATACACTGTATGACATAATGGCATGTGTTTGTTGTGGCACCGGTACCGGATTCCTTACCAAATGCCAGACGGTCAAACTAAACCAAACTCACGATCAGCGTTTGCGATCCGCACAAAAGCGTTTCCAGTTCTATCTTTGCTTGGAAGCTGGAAATCGTCCATAACTTCTTTAATGGCATTTGCGGCTCGCAGAAAATTGTAGTCGAACTCTTTTAACACAGACTTTATGCACAATATGGCCAGCTGAAAATAGACACCATACCATTCACAGTTGTGCATGCAAAACTGAAAATACTGCAGTACTCTGGGGTACTTGTTGGCCAGCAGATTAATCATCCAGTCAGCTTCCTCTGTTCCTGCTATGGCGCACTGCTCTAAAGGATCGCCGCCACGGTCGACACGCTATAAAACAGAGACCAGCGTCTCGATTGGGCCACTCAGTCACGCTCTCGGGAATTTTGGTAGTACAGAATTTTGTACACAAATCGTTTTTGGCTTTACCATTGCCCATACATGTAACAGCTCCGGGCCGACCTGGGGGGAGGGGGTAGGGGGAGTTTCCTCAGGTGGGGGGTCGAGGGGGGTTTCGCCCAGAGGGGGCCCCAATTTCAAAAACCTCCAAAACGCCTGGAAATACGTTTTTTTCAGTAAGGACGCTAAAAATCACTATTTTAAGCTGCCAAATAGCGTTTTAGAGCTAAAAACAAGCAAAAAAATGACAAAAAGGGTTTGCAAAAACACCGATTTCTCTTAAATATCAGCAGTGGAAACGCCAAATTCGGTTTCCAAACGCTTTTCAAGCGAATTTTAGGCAAAAAATTAGTCATTTCTGAGTCAGTTTGTTAGTACTGGAGCCACTACTAGTACTTGTATTTTTGGGTCGGGAGGGGGTCCGTTAACCTCTCTCGGGGGTGAGGTGTTTTGGCCTTTTCAGATAGGGAGTAACCCCCAAACCCCCTAGTACATGTATGCCATCGCCTCAACTCCTAAGACATACGTTACGTGCCACAATATTATGTTCACTGCGTACTTCGAGTCGTCCAGGCGGTTTGACCAGTTTCGAACCCACAAACAACAACAAATTTAGAGCAATTACTTTGTCTTGTTTATTGAGCACACTAACTTAGGAAATACCATTAAAACGGAAATTTTTAGCAAAAACAGAGTTTTCGGAAGTTATATCGATTTTCTAACTTTTTGATTTCCAACATTGTTTATCCTGCCTATCCCCGATAATCGAACTCTCAGAATGTATTGGGAATGTCATCAAAACACGCAGAAAATCTGCGGTGTCATAGCGGACTATTACACGGCCATTTTCACAGACAAAACAAAGAAAATAGCTGTTACCAAGCAAACTTTGGGTGCCCTCACTGATACCAAGTGATTGTTGGCATACATGGGCCGGGGTGTATACCCCTCCCCCTCGGTCGGCCATACCCCCCTCCCACCCCACCCCCTCCGGATCCTCAATTCTCGCTTATTTATGGCAAAATCGGAGTATTTTGGCCTTTTTTTCGGGGGACCCCCCCCCCCGAGTTCCCCAACCCCCCTACCCCCTCCGGATTTTTCCGGCCCATGTATGATTGTTGGTAATACGTACCACTTGGCAAATGCTAAGCCAACCTTTCCTGAATACGCCTCAGTAATTTCTAACTCTGAGAGCTTAGCAATAGCAACGGTATTACCAAGCAAATTCTGTTATTGCCAAGCTGTTACCGTTTCGTAAATACGACCTCTGGCTCACTTAAGACTGTTCTGTTACAGTACGTGACTCAGTGGAGTGGTTCGCTCAATTCAATGCGTATTACTAACATAATAAATGAAAGTTGAAGAAACAAGAAACACATACCGGAAAAGCGGTTTCGTTGTGAGAAGAAGAATGATCGCAGTTGAGCGAGGACAATCTGCGACGCACACTGACAGTCGGAACGCGAAATTGCTGAGGGTCGAGCATCACCTCGACAATGGCCTGCTCATTCGTTCCCTCCAGCACACGCGCTTTGATCCAATCTGGCTGTACAGTCGGGAACATCTCTATCTACAGACACAGAATACAGTGGTTGAACAGCAAAGCAAACAATCTAACCGGTTACCAACTGGTCGACTAGAGCTCGTTTCTGTTCGTTCCAGTGGTGAACAGCTTGACCGCCTGCCGCTTCGTTCTGCATTATCGGAGCCACTATAACTACTGTGATGCATTGGCTGGTGGTACGGATTTTATATACAGTATACATTGTAGATAAAAAATGTTCCATTGGTTTTTCGACCTTAACTAAACAACTGACTACATATTGTGCACGTTTGTTGCGTGAATTCCAACTGGTGGTGGTTTTGTGGCCTAAAAACTAAGAATCAGGGTGGTCCACGGAAATTCCAATTTTTCAGGCAATTCAAAGAGTACGACTTTCAACTTGTAGAAATGATAGGTGTTGCCATTAAGCATAACATACTACAGTCAGGCAACCCTGCAGTACAAAGGGCACTAAAATTGGGGAATTTTAAAAACATGGCTAAAGATCATGGCATGGCATAAAACACAGATTTTAGCAGGAAGTTTGGTAAATAAATTAAACTGATATTTAAACTCTGTTCCACATCATAGGAACCTTCCTCATGGTGTTTTTCGGAACTAATAAAAATATTCAGAATCGTTGTTTCACTGGCTATCCAAAGAAAAGTCACATTTAGCCATGTTTTTGAAATTCCCCAATGTTAGTGCCCTTTAAACAACAGGGCTGTCCACTCAGTATGTTATACCCAAAGGGCAACACCAATCATTACTGCAAGTTTTGAAAGCAGTAGTCTTTGAATTGCCTGAAAAATTGAAATTACCGTCGACCCACCTGATTCTTCGTTTTTGGGTCATAAAACCAGCGCCAGTTGGAATTCACGCTCTAAACCTGCACAATGTGTACTTCGCCAGTTGTTTTGTTAATTCTTGCTGAATAGTTAAGCCAAATCGATAAAGAACTGACCGAGAACAAACCGTTTTGCGTAAAAGTCAGTTTTGCCGTGTTGGCAACTACGGTATGGTATAGGCCTAGATAAAAAATATCCCATCGCTTTTTCGACCTTCACTCAAACGGTTTGTTCGGAAAAACTGACTTTTAGGGGTCCCTAATGAGGGCGTATATCTCAGGATCTAAGCAGAGCAGATTAATGAAAATTTCAGCAATCTTTTAAGAATTTATTTATCTTTCATTTAAAAAAGGATTCATTCAAATCCGTTGAGATTTACAGTTGCTACAGCGGTGGCAAAACTGACTTTTAGGGGTCCCTAACAAAAATTTCAATTTTATCTACCGTATCTATTCAGTTGACTCCTATCCTAAGCCTGAGCCTAAGCCTAAGCAAGAAAGTGATTAATTAATATAGGTATAATGGAGGGACCCCTAAAAGTCAGTTAAACCGTCAACACAGGCAAAGGCTACCGTACGAGTGACCTAACACGTAAGTAATAGAAATTAGCATATAACTGAACTTACGTAACTAAGACACCTACCGGTACGTGGAAATCACTCACTCGCATTCATACACGCACACAGATTCTGTAACGACAAAAACCGAACCACAAGTAGGGATGGGACCGGTATAAAAATACCGCATACCGTATACCGTAGTGTTTTCGATACCGTATAATACCGTACAGTATGCTGCAAACGCTTTAAAACACCCAGTTACGCTAGTACATGTATATCGCCACCAAGTTCTGGTCAAAAACATAGATAAATTATTTGAAAAACACGGCTATTTTTTACTGTTATCTGTTTTGTAAGTACTACTGTCTGTTTATTTACAGTTTTGAAGCTGAGCCGACAATATATTGAATAAATTTTGAATTATGCCTATTGTAAACATCAACTGTATCTATTTTGGTTGGACAGATTTGCTTCACTGCAAATTAGTGAAATGCTAACCAAAGATATGTTGATTTTATTCAAAAGCAAAATTGCAGGTTTCTCAACATTTGTCAAGTACTTGTACTATCACATTTTCCATTTCTAGGAAGCCAAAAAAACTGCCATAAAAGTAGATTTTTGTGTTTTTCTAACCGATAACATTGTTTACAAAACCAAAAAACAGTACTGGCACCTTTATAAGCGCGAAAATGACATGAATTTACTGCAAAAATCTGGCTGATTCCGTTTTAACAACTATACGGTATTATACGGTATAAAAAATACCGTATAGCCAAAAATACCGTATGATACAGTATAATACCGTATACCGGTCCCATCCCTAGTCGGCAGTAGGAAGAAAACCCCCCAGTCGGGGGCGGGGCTAGAGGGATTACTGTAGTCGATTTCAATTTTTGGCTGGTGTGAACGTGAAGTTCGTTTTGCCAAAATCGCATTGTTTTTAGTGCGATGAAGCTGGTAGAATGCCGGAAAGTGCTCAGTCGTCCGAATTAGTGGAAGTTAGTCACCCAAATATTAGTTGTTGATCAGAAAATCTGGTTGTTTTGCGTCGTCGAACCGTGTGAGCGATTATGGCGGAATAGTAACAAGAATTTTCGAACGGATGGCCTACCTAGCTGATAGAACGGCTCCAGCAAGACGTTTTAACTGAAGTAAACTCACTCGCTCGCACCTGCCTTGGATGAGGAAGGCGGACAAAATCGTGTTTGGCGTAACAATTTTCAGGTTAGTTAGCACCTTCATCTTTTTAATGTTTAAAATGACCTATACTATAGGCTTCAGTGTCTCGCTCGTCAGTCCGTAAGGAAGGGATGACATGGTTAATAGGAAGATCTTTATGTTAGGACTAGTGTGTGTGTTTGTTTATTAAGTAGCGACCGACCGTTAGTACCACGAATAGCGCTTATTTTGCCAACAGTAGACCTCAGTCCGCGGTATTTGTGCATATATATCCTGTAAGAATCGGCCGCATGGTGGAGATTTCTTTAGAACGTTCTTTCTGAGCCTAAGACTAAAAAGTCGGGTAGTCGGCTGGTAGGGCGAATTGGCCTTCTCTGTTTACCGCAACGCCCAACGGGTACATGCAGAATATTTACGCGCTGATGATGTCCGCGGCCGGAGAACGAAGTGCTGAGTTTATTCAAAGAAGCCAGCCTGGATGGAGAACACAAACGACGACAATTCTTTGACAATACCGGCCATACATGTACCAGGTCATCCGCCGAAGGGGGAGGGGAGTCTGGCGCCGGCCGGGGGTCTGAGCCCAAATTTTTGGAGAGGAGTTTGGCATTAAAAAACGCTCAAAAATCGAAAAAAGCGCAATTTTTGGCTAAAAAATCGCTAATTTGGGCTGAAATACAGCTAAAAAGTGCTGTTTTGCAGGCGATTTTGGCAATTCTTGTGTCTGAAATTGTAAAAAATCGCAAAAATGTGCTCAAAAAATTACTTGCCAGAAAAATCGGACGGGGGTCGGAAAAATCGTCTCAAGGGGTCCCATCCGGGGGTCTGGCCTAAGTCGGGTGGGGGCAGACCCCCCTGTTAGAAAACATGTATGATACCGGGGTGGGACGGGCCAAAAAAGTAGTTCGTTTTGTTGCCGTAATGGGTTATTGGCTGTAGGATGTGCGTGCAACGATCGGTCCATGCCGGGTGCACTGAGTGATGGTTGTCTTAGGTGTATATTGTTTTTCTCGCTTTAACTTAGTGTACGCAGATGCAGTTTCTTTAGGCACCTCTGCAACGGCAGCGTCCTAATGCGCGAAAGCAGTAGCAGTATGTCGACTGAACCGGACATAGCGGCTGTTTTAAGAGCTCGGCGATTGTGACAGGGAACTTACCTTGCGACGGCTAATTCAGAGTTGACGTCATTGCCGGCCCTAACTGCCATCTCCACAGACAATTGACTCCGTTGTTTCCACTGTCATGACGGAGAACAGATGCTGGCAGGCAGCGATGAGTAAATATGTAAGGTACGACATTTTGATTTAACCGTCTTAACCCGTTACACTCTAAACAATTTTGTGTTCATCTGAGTGAATAAAATTACGACTTGTTGTTCATCATTCCATTGTTAGGATCAAGTTAGGTTAAAAGTTGCTTAGAATAAAAAAATGCAAGTTACTAGAGGTGTTCACGAGCCTAAAAAAATCACGGCTCGGCTCAATTTGCGTCAGCTCACTCGTTCAGCCCGTTTATGCGTACCTGCAAGCTCGCTCTGTACTGGTACCATATAATATCGATCCCTGGCTGCAATTATTAAACACTGCCCATAATTAGCGATCGACCGGAATTCCGGTTCCGGTGCTGAAGGGTGCCGGAACTGGAACTTTTTGACTTTCCGCTCTTTTTGGAAGCAAACCGCCTAAATTCCATGCAATAACGCTAAACACTGTAACTGTTTTCTGCAATTTTCAGCTAGAATTTCGAATTTTTAGCCTTTGTTGGAAAGTTCCGGTTCCGCCCGGAACTGGGGTAATTCCGGTCCGGTTCCAGTCGGAATTTTGGTTCCGGTCGATCGCTTCGCTACCCATGAGTTGACTGAAAACGTGATCAATTATATTTATTCTCGGTTTAGTCTCCGGATTGGTTGGTTGCCGAACTGAACTGAAGATGAAGCGCTTCCAGCCTGTCAAGTTAAATTGAAAAAGCCTTCGTTCAGACGATACTCTCACGGTTCTCTCGTGGAAGTCTCTGCCAAACTGCACTTGAGATCTTGATTACGCATTTGTTACCAGTGGTTAGAAGATTTGTCTCTGTCTGCGTGCACCATACTTTTTCTTTAGTAAAATAAGTACGTAAGGCCGTACGTACAACACCAGAAGTAAATCATTGTCGAAGTTTTTGTTCTGACAGCGTTTCGTTTGTCTGTCGATGAGTGATGCCAAGGTGTCGTGCCAGTGCTGGGAACTGCCTGTTTAGTAAGATAGAACTCGCATTGGATGGATGATGGATTGTCCTGGCGTGGCCGTAGCGTTAGGCCTCACCACACGGCGAGTCGATCACGCGCACCCACATCCTGCCATTCGTTCGGTACTAGCCGGACACCGGCACACATGCTCGGTGTCAGTCTGGGCGGGTCTCACTGGTAGCTGTGCCCGTTTGTACGAACACGTGTGGTTGCTATTGTAGCTTTAAGTGCAAGGGCAGATCCAGTCCGTTCCCATTCTTTGGGTAAAGGCGAAGACGAATTCGGGTCCTACATACTGTCTTTTGTAACAGAGCTTACTTTGTCAGAAAATTTATTCAACTGTAAGTAGAAAGTTAAAAAGTTACGCAGCTCAATGCAGACTTTGACGAATTCACGCAAATGCTAGCTCATGGTAGGTAATCTCCCCCAATTTGCCGACTTTTCCTTTTTATTGATCGGACCTAGATGAAATCGTCGAATTTTCAGAGTCTGGTATGGGCAGGCCTATACATTAAACATTGTTTTTTCGAGAGGAACAATCCACCACAAACCTGCTTTGTCATCCATAGTTACATCCAGTACTCCTTATTCCTCTATGACACCCCAGTCTGGAATCCTTTTAAAGTGAAGGATATTAGAGTTTTGGAGAGCGTCCAGAGGTCGTTTACACTGCGGCTGAACAAAAATGAAATACAGGGTTGGTTTCTATATTGACCGACTTCGCAAATTTGACTTGGAGACTCTAGAAACGCGACGTATTATCATTGACTTACAGTACGTATACCGAATTGTGTACGGACTGAATGATATGCGTTTTGAAGACTATTTTGAATGGGCTAAAACCATGCGTACAAAGGGTCATGATAAGAAACTGTATCTACCTGTATTAAAGAAATACCTCAACTGTAGAAAGTTCTCATTCGCAGTCAGAACCATCCGGCTATGGAACAATTTACCCAGTGAAGTTGTCAATTCAAATTCTCTTAGTCTATTTACAAAAAGAATTAGTAGCCTGCCTATGCCCAGACCATACTGTACGTGGTCGTGTATGCCGCGCCCAACATTTGTATTTCGTTCTTTTTCTGTGTTTCGGCGAAATAAACTTACTTACTAAAAGAAAAAAACAGTTATTTTTTCTTTTCGGCATCTTACGAATGCCGTGGCTTTCACGATTCTCTGCCACCAACAGCATAGCGTTTTATGCCATTCCTAACCTTTTTGCGCCTACATTTTTTTACATGAATATAAATTCAACTAAATTCTATAAGTAATTATTCGTTGGCAATGATTCAAATACAACTGCTAAACACTTCTAATTTATAGCGGTAGTTGCGCAAAAATATGTTCTGTTTTCGTTGCAAATGCAGGTGCTGATAAATGCGTTTGCTATTTTTGAACTTCCCGCGCCACTTTACTACACACCGCGCGGCGCTACCGTAACCCTAACGGCGGCCATCTTGTTGGGGGGTTTTTTTCCTATAATCCCCAAGTCCACAAGCACGTGGCCACGGTGACTACTAAAGTTCGCAGCATCGCATCCAGTCGCATCCGTTCGCGTCCGCCGGGCGCCAACTCCAGAACACCATTGCTTTGTGCCCTTGCTTCACCACAACAATATTTATTTGATGATAAAATTGCACGAAAATGGAATCAGAAATGTCGGATTACGTTGCGAGACAGTTCAGTTGTGAGGGCATAGTATGCGTGATGATGCGAGCGAAGCAGATGAAGGACATTTGGGTAACGCAATGAAAATGTATGCAATTAGGGATGCAACCGAAGTTCGGTATCGGTATGAACCGTTTTTGTAGACGTACGACACCGGAAACATGTTTATGCCCTTTTTCAAGAGTCGCTGCGGGGTGTTTTGCATGTTTAACGTAGAAAACAGAGGCTTTCTGCACGGTTGCATTCAATTCTTGTATTGAAAATTGGTCTGAGAGAGCCTAGACATCTTTCGAAGTCTTCGGTAAAAAGGCCAGATCAGCATTAGTGGTTAAAAATAGTTTCCATGGCTTAAAACACACGCGCGAGGTCGCAAAATCCTTAGTTCATGAACTAAAAGTTGAGCTTAGTTCAACTCGCCTTAGTTCTTAGGTCACGGTTAGTTCTTAGTTCTTAGTTCACAAGTGTGAACGCATCTGAACTAAGAACTAAGGCCGTTAGTTCTTAGTTCTTAGTTCTTAGTTCACGGCAGTGTGAACCGGGCCTTACAGAACAAACGGCCTAGAATTGAGCTCACAGCAGTCTTTCAATTTTTTCCATTCAGGTGAGCTGAACATTCTCACGTGTCATACTTTATCTCTTTCACCACATTCTCTCTGGACAATGCTTACTGTAGTTGTCAACAAGTTGCCTCGTCGTTCGAGTCCTTCCATTTCAAGTATTTCAAGAACTCACTGTCAGTTCTACTTACCTACACAAACACACTATTAGATTGTAAAGAATTCTAGATATTAAGAGAGTGGTCAAGAATATGCGCGCTTCCTGGGATACAATTCAACTGCAAATCATGGCACACCGGTCTAAAATGTGCACAACGTGTTGGCTCAGAACGCACAAGAAAAAACGGTGGAAAATAAGACGGATTTTTACAATACGTCAAATTTAAACATTTATTTAAATATTAAAGCCTGCGTAAAACAATATGATTAATGGATTCCCAATACCGGCAACCCATGCTATAGCCCGAGTAAAAAGATCAGAATGCGGTACATCATACCAGAAATTGTTGACAAACATTCGCAACTGTAGCAGAAGTGATTTATTAATCTGGTATGTTAGGCTGGTACGTGGTATGTGTTGGTATATTTAGCTGGAAGTCTTGTGCTGATGTTTTGACTGGCTGGAGTGCGTGTACAGAGATAGAGAGAGTAAAGTTAGTTGGTGCTAGAGCGGGCCCCGGAACCGGTTGTTACATAACTGGAGGAGACGACCGTGTGTTGTAAGTGAAGCGAAGCGAAAGCTCGGACTACCAGGAGCGAAGGACGGACGAAGAGGAAGGAGGCGAGTTATTTTTCATTTGTCGCTATTTACTTGTGGCCACTGTGGGTGCCCAATCTTTTGGAAAGCCGGCAAATTCCAACTGTTTGGGTAACTCAGACTTTTGATTCGAAAGCGACATTTTCGATTAAATCGCTCAATCGGAATTGAAAATTCATTGTTGGGAAACGATTTGAGCCAAAAAAAATTGAGGCACATACGATACAGTACGTACAAAATAGGCTGATTATGCGCGCAGATGCCACATCTTCTTAATAGAACGCCGCCTCCAGAAAGCGAAACCAGAAATTCGCATAGTACGCAAACGCCCCTACAAAAGTTGACTGATACCGTCCGTCGAATTACTCATCTAACGGATAAAACGCCGTCAGGAGCGTCAAGAGGACACCCGGAGCCGAAGCTAGAATTGGACTCGTCTCTAGGACCAGAGGATTTACCTAGTACATCGCAACAAACGGAGTTTGACGATAGAGAAAAACGACAGAAACGCAGGGAGCAGAAACGGGAAATGGAAAATATTATTGCACAAATGCAGGAAGCAGCACAACGCACTACAAACGCTGCACAGGAAATTCGAAACATGCAGAACCAGCCAGGACAAATGCAGAATTTCCAGACGACACACACTGAGCAGGCCATTCCATACTTCAAAGGAGACAAGGTAGATGATGACTTTAGAGAGTGGCACAGGACTCATTTTACTCGGATCGCAGAGGCATGCAGTTGGGACCAGGACAGACGTAGACGTGCACTGCCTGTTTACGTTTTATCACCCGCTCGTGAATTCTTGGAATCTCTGCCAGAAGCCACTCGAAATAATTACAATCAGCTGATTCTCCAGCTTACTAATCGATTCACGCCACCGCAAAACGCACAGTTTAAAGCCACAGAACTCATGGGCCGGGTGCAGAAAGATAACGAGACTGTTGAGCAATTTGCGGCCGCCATCACTAAACTGCTGCAAGGCGCCTATGCCGATTTTCCTGAGGACGTTCGGCACACCCTTTCGCGCAGTATATTCTTGAGAGGTCTTTCACCCTATATTCGATTTTCGGTAGAAGATAAGGACCCTCAGACCTTGGCAGATGCGATTCAGCTAGCCAAACGATATGAGTGGCGCGCACAAATCGCTCGTTCGGAAAGTTCAACATCTAAAACCACGCAAAAAGTAGCACCGCTTACTACAGCAGCTACTACCGCAA
Source organism: Sabatieria punctata (assembly GCA_030248155.1). Taxonomy (NCBI): domain Eukaryota; kingdom Metazoa; phylum Nematoda; class Chromadorea; order Araeolaimida; family Comesomatidae; genus Sabatieria; species Sabatieria punctata. The sequence goes on from JASANB010005653.1 coordinate 48,352, forward strand.
GCTCGAATCCCATAGAGACCGTTAGCCAGACTGCAGTTGTTCTTGCGGAAGCGAATGCTTTAGCTAGACAACTTACCAGTGCGACTGATAACATGCGAGAGTTCAATAATCAGGGACAAAGAAGCCAGTTTAATTGGCGTTCTAATAATTGGCGTGGACCCAGAGGTCAGGGTATGAGAGGAAATTTCACAACAGACAGATATCCAACTAGACAGCCATACAGTAGTCAGAGAGGATCTTACAATGGGCGCGACTTTTCACGCGGTTTTGGGCGCGGTTTTCGACGCGGATTCAGACAAAATTACAGTCGTAATTATTTTCAGCGTCCTGTTGACCGGCCCGTGGACCGTCCTGCACCACAGGAACGAACTATCAATCTTGGCGATCTGAAGGCAGTTGTGAAGGAAGTGATGGAGACCATGAATAAGGAACAACGGAAGACAACAGGTCAGTTTGGTCACTATACTGACACGGAAGGTATGGACTCATCAGAGATGGTGTCTACAGAGTCGCCATATGCAGGTTACGGTGTCAGAGTTTTGGAGGAGCAATCCCAAAATCTGACAGCCCTGGGTAGCTGCGTGGAGGAAATAAATGGACTCTGTGGTGTTTCAGTGTGTCATTCAAAGACGTACCAGGATGTGGTCGTATACCAGCACCTGACTGGTATAGTGCACTCGTGTCACAAGAAGAATAGTTTCGATCGATCATTCGATCGAGATTGGACGACCGCGTTCTGCCGTGCCTGCAGAGAGGAATGCTGCCTCTTCTGTCTTCATGACAGCAACCTTTGTCTGACGTGCAATCCAAACCTACACATTGTCGCATTCAAGGAAGAAGGTCGGAAACGATGCCTACAAAACGGCTGCGAACCAGGAAAACCGGAGGCAAGCAAAAAGGTGCTCCGTGCACACAGAGAATTCGACCAATCTACACATTGTCGCATTCAAGGAAGAAGGTCGGAAACGATGCCTACAAAACGGCTGCGAACCAGGAAAACCGGAGGCAAGCAAAAAGGTGCTCCGTGCACACAGCACGCCACCGCCGGCCAGGATGGATACCAGACTCGAGGAAAATATTATAACGGCTCAGAATGAAACGATGCGTGCAATGGCGGCTCAATTAAAGGCAGCGCAAACGGCACCAACAAAGGAGTGCGCCTGTGCCTACGCTTACAATGTAGTTAAAGAGCTGTCAGAGGAGAACAAACGGATCTGGAAACGACTCGAGACCGCCGAGAAGTCGTTAAATGCAGTGCAGGCAAAGGCAGGAGCCAGTGCTGGTACGATCAAACGAATAGTGGAAGAGGTGGATGATCTGAAGAACAAAGATGTGAAGGAGAAGAAAGCAATTAGTAATGATGGAAAGGAAAGTGACAAGGAAGGATTGGAGGAGTCTGAGGAGTCATCTGAAGAGGAGAGCGATAGTGACGACAAGGAGAGCACCAGGAAGAGAGTTGTCGTCGGTCCGACTACAATCAGTTACACGTCCATGATCGTTGTCGCCCTGTTGTCGATGGCCCGACCCGTGGCTGCAGAAAACGAAGGAATGACGGATAGCAGCACAATAATTATGGCCATCATCGTCTTGGTGGTTTTCTCGGTTATTGTGAAGTGGTACTGCAAACGGGTGCCCAACAACAACAAACAGACACAGACCGATCAAACGATGCCACCTTCTCGTGACAAATCGACACAAACGGACCGCCAAATAGCCCGGACCAAGGATGCCACAACTCAGGCAAACAAGGATGTCGTACCCAGTCCCGGACCTGGTAAACTACCAATACTTTCTTTTCCTAGTATGGTAGCTTACTCGTTGTTACAGGCAACACTTAACCGAAGGAACCGAAGGACCAGGACATCGAAACTTAGGATGCATTTACGATTTGATTATGATATCCATAATAGTAAGCTATTATTAACAATTATGATGATCTTGATAACAGTAAAGCAATGTAATTCGGAAACGCACGTATACCAAGTATGTGGAAGCGCAAGAGGAGGACACCCAGTCAAAATACCGGATCTTGTTAGGTGTCAAACACCTAAGTCAGCGGAAGTTCAGTCTGCGCACGTTCAGCTTTGGATACGACGCACACAACCTGTGAAGCATCAAGCAGCTAAGTGTCAACTCAGACGTAGGACAATCTGCACTAGTACTGGAGTTTTCGGAAGTTGGGGAGGTAGTGGTATTATATTGGATGTGCTAAAAGTTGAAACGGTTACCCCACACCAGTGTAAGCTAGTATGGAAATCGAAACAGTTTGAGAACAAACCGTTAGTACAGCTACATCCTCGGTTTTTCACTACCAACAACTCGGTGCCAGTAAGGTACAAGTGGTGGAGTAAGGAGTGCTCAAGTGCTACAAATTCCTTCTAGAGATAGGAGAAGTTGGTACAATTGACGGAGAACACCTAATGAGTGACTTGGGTGACACTGGAGGTTGTCGTTATACCAGCAAACGGTGCGATTCACAGGATGGAGTTGTAGTATGGCAGATAAATTCAACCCGTGTGTTTTGTACATATGTAGCACAAGGAAGATACGATGCTGAAGTTAGTGATCGCCACGTCATTATTGAAGCGATTCAGGGCGCTTTCACTACATCTTTGACTCAGCATTTGTTCCAAAAACAACCAAGTTGCCTACCACGGAACGCAATATTGATGGAAAACGATGTTGCTTTGGCATTTGACCCGGTCTCACTCGAAAAGATTAGTAATGCAATTTGGGATCTACACCTCTCCAAACAAACGGTGGAGGAAAAGCCATCCAACCTAACACCAATCGAGAGTGATGTAAACACAAAACTAAATTATTTATCTTGGAAACAAACGCAACAGGAGGCCACTAATTTCCGCTTGCTTTGGACAAGTCTGTGTAATCTTGCGAACCAGGCATTACTGCTAACAAAACAGCTTTTGCGACTGGATGCTACACTTGGCGCTCGTGTTCTGCTAAATATGAGCAACATTCATGCAAGCTTTGTAGGAGAAGCGCTAGTTGTATCTCAGTGTCGAAATGTGACGCCAGATGTGATCTACTGGGATTATCAAGTCAATAACGTTTGTTACGGGTTTCTACCTGTTTTGATAAACGATACGTTATGGTTTGTGGCTCCAGGATCGATCGATTTGGTTTACTCTGCTGCCATTGTGGACTGCAAGCACCATGTATCAGGAATCCACTGGGATGGACAAGGTTGGCGCACTAGTAAAGGCAGAGTTCACGTCACTGAAGTACCACTGCAGCTAGCCTGGAAAGGAAGTTGGCAACCGTTTGTCTTCAACACGCCAGCTTTATTTCACGATTATTTGTCAGGCGTAACCAGCGCTATGGGTATGATTCGAAGCTATTCAGGAAAGCTGCTGAGAATGGAGTCGATACTGAATGGAGTTGTGGACTATACAGCGAAATTCAGTGACAACCCAGAAATGACAAAGGATGTACTCATTGGCCTTGGAACAGGAATCGGAAAGGCATTTGAGGGCTATGGACGCGGAATAGAACATGTCATACATGGCACAGTGACAACAATCGCAGATGTATCCACGGATTTCTTGTCAGGACCATTTCAGCTTTTGGTAAATGCTACAGTATCGATTGGACTGTTGTTGTTAGCTTTTGCATTGTTATTCTTGGCTCTGAAATACGGACTGATAGGACGACTCAGCAGATGTTTGTGTCCTCAACAGGAACCACCTGAAGGAGATTCGTCAGTTCAACACTATACAGGAACTTTGAGTCAACCTCAAGTTGAATTTCCAGAGGATTCAGAGGACAGTTTTTCACTTGAGATGCTAACTATGAGACCCAGACAGTGTTTGTCCGCTCCAGAGCAGAACATCGATTTGTCGCAACAGAATGCTGAACACTGTCCTACTGTATTTGGTTCAGTGGGGGCACGCAGTGTGATTACTGTAGGAGTGAATCAAAAGCGTACAGAGGCCTTGTTTGACACTGGCTGTAATATTTCATTTGTACCACAACGGTTGGTCAATTACTTTCGCTTGAAGACCAGGCCAACTAAGTGTCCACCAGCGAAGACAATGAACAGCTCATTGATACACTTTCTCGGACGAGTGGTAATCACATTGGCGATAGCATCCAGAGTTTTCACCTTGGAACTCAACTACGTAAATGACAACTCTTGCCCACAGGACATCGTGATTGGAACGGACTTCATGCCATACTTCAATGACATCAAGTTAAATTATCGGAGGGAGGAGATTACGATTTTTGGACAGATTTTTGAGATGGACGCTATGAGAGTGAAGCGGAAGCCTCAGGCATGCTGTGCAGTTGCTACGGAATGTGTACAGATAGCACCACGCTCTGAGCAGGTGATAATTGCGCATTTACAGCAACAGTTCCCACAGCCTATGACTCTTCTTTTTGAGCCAATGCAGGACAAACTGGGAACGCTAGGACTGTTAGGAGCTGCATCAATATTTACGGGAACAGGACAGAAGATACCTGTGCGGATTACCAACCCCACATTCACCCCAGTCAGCATCTATAAAGACCAAAGATTGGGAGAAGTAGAATCAGTGTCTGAGTCTGCCATAACTGTTCTGGATCTGAAGGTGGAGGAACCAATTATTCGCAATGCAACAGTGCAGACCGACTCTGGACAGACCAAAACGAAAGAGAGAAACCAAGAGGAACGAGAACGAAAGGAAACAGAGGGAAAGCATGCAGATACAGTGATCAAACAGATTAACTTCTCTGAAACAAATCTGACGCTTTCTCAGCACCATCAGCTGCATGGACTCCTAAGACGCCATCATAACTTGTTCGCGATTGATGACAGTGAGATAGGTCACACCAAGACCATTCATCACCGGATTCAAACAGGAGATGCCATGCCAATCAAGAAGAGATTCTATCGAGTACCAGTGACACAGCAGAAAAAGATCGACAAACATGTGCAGGAAATGTTGAAACAGGGCATTATACAACCGTCCTTATCAGAATGGTCCAGTCCTGTAGTGTTGGTGAAGAAGAAAGACGGAACTGACAGATTTTGTGTCGATTATAGAGCTTTGAACAATATCACTAAATCGGACGCTTTTCCACTACCGGACATCAATCTGTTGCTACAGTCCTTATCTGAAGCAAGGTGGTTTAGTCAGTTGGATATGCGACAAGGATACTGGGCAGTACCTTTGGAACCTGAATCTCAGGAAAAGACAGCTTTTGTCACCCCTACGGCTCTTTACGAGTTCGTGTACTTGCCTTTTGGACTAAAAACAGCACCAGCAACATTCGAGAGGCTGATTACTCATGTATTGTATGGACTGACCATGGAAAAATGTCTCATTTATCTGGACGATATACTGATTTACTCATCGACATTTGCAGACCATTTGTCAGACATTGAGGACGTTTTCAAACGGTTGGAAATGCACAATTTGCGGTTGAAAGCGAAGAAGTGTTTCTTTGCCCGGACATCGGTACTGTATTTGGGACACATTGTCAGCAAAGGTGGACTACAGCCAAATCCGGAGAAAGTCAAGGCAGTAACGGAATTTCCAGTGCCCAAAACGGTGCAAAATATACGACAATTTACTGGACTGGTTGGATACTACCGTCGGTTCATTCAAAACTTCAGTAAAATTGCTGCACTGCTGTACAACTTGGTAAAAACCGATGGACCGCAAAACGTTACAGGAAAATGGGATGACACTTGCCAGACTGCTTTCGAAACACTGAAAGATAAACTTGTCAATAGCCCGATCTTGGCATTTCCGAATTTCAGTCAGCCCTTCGCTATTCACACGGACGCTAGCTATGAAGGTTTGGGTGCAGTTCTGAGTCAAATTTCGACAACCGATCGATTGGAACACCCTATTGCTTTCTGGAGCAGATCATTGACAAAATCAGAAAAGAACTATTACCCAATTCATCTGGAAACAAAAGCAATCTTGGATGCATGCAAGGCATTTAAACCATACATTTATGGTATGCCATGCACAGTTTTGACAGATCATGCACCACTGAAAGCATTGTTGACAAGGACGAATTTAGAAGGCAAGCTGGCCAAGATGCAGCTGGATTTACAACAGTTTGATGTAGAAATACAATACCGATCAGGGAAAGCGAACGCAAATGCAGACGCATTGTCAAGAAACCCAGTCACCAGTGCTGTTTTAGCAGACACAACCAATACGCAGCAACCAGCCGATATTGCTGCAGAACAACAGAAAGACCCCATGCTGAAAGCACTTATAGATTTCTTGGAGGATAAAACACTGCCTGAAGGGAAACGCGAACAACGGATTGTTAGGAGGGAAACTGGTAACCTCGTTATGATCAGTGGAATTTTGCATAGGAGGCCAAACCGTCGGATGCGTCGGATTGCAAGAGATACACTTGGCACATTAGTGGTCCCGACACACTTGCGTGTTGAGGTAATGGAAGCCTGTCATTCAAGTTGCTTTGGTGGACACATGGGTTTTCAAAGAACACTGGACAAAATCAGGACACGATTTTGGTGGCCAGGGATGAATCAAGAAGTCTACGAATTTTGCCATTTGTGTGAGGATTGTTCGAAACGCAAGGGACCTCTTCAGAAAACCAAAGCACGACTTGTTCCACTGCCTGTGGTTGGAGCAGGAGAGAGATGGTCTATTGACTTATTAGGACCCTTGAAACTGACAGAAAAAGGAAATCGATACATTGTCGTTAGCTTGGATCACTTGACAGGATGGCCAGAATGCATAGCCATTCCGGTAATGACAGCAGAAGTTGTTGCTCAACATGTCATTGACAACATATTGTGCAGACATGGTGCTCCAAGACAGATGTTGTCTGATCGTGGGAGTCAATTCACTTCGAGTTTGATCAAGGAGGTTTGCAAGTTGATAGGAACTAAACAGAGCTTTACAACAGCGTGGCATCCTGCAACGAATGGCAAATGTGAACGATTGAATCGTACACTACTCAACATACTGAGTCAATATTCGAACGAAAACCATGCAGACTGGGACAAATGGTTACAACTGGCAGTATTCTGTTACAGGACCAGTGTTCAGGAAACCACTCGTGACACACCGTTTTTCCTAATGTATGGAAGAGACTGTTGTTTACCAATAGAAACGAGATTACGAGCTCCGGAACAGAGATATGTGGATATCCCGACATACAGAGAGGAGTTGGTTTGGAGACTTCAGTCAGCTCACAAGTGTGCAAAAGAGGAATACGTTAGGGCACAAGGACGTATGAAGGAACAATACGACCGGACAATTCACCTGCCAGATTTTTAAGTTGGAGATCCTGTGTGGTTATACACTCCACAAGTTTCCAGGCAACAAAGCCCGAAACTTGCAAAACTTTGGGATGGACCATACAGGATTGTTAGACTGCAATTTCCAAATGCCTGAGGAATATGGACGACCCAAGGAAGCCTACAAAATGGGTCCATGTCAATCGAATTATGCCTGTCTATCAGGCCAGATTTCCTCAGTTTCCACCTGAGTTGATAGATGGGACTAGACAAGCTCAGGATCTGACACAACAAACGTTAGAAGAACAGGATGAGGTACCCGAACAGGAGAGCTCACAGCAAACTAAGAAGGAACGGGAAGCTTCTACACAGGATCAGTCTGCAGTTCCTGGACAGTCAGAGGCAAGGTACAATTTGAGACCACGAAGAAACGTCAGTAATTCACTGCAACTATCCTCAGTTCTTTTGGCAGTGACTTTGTTTGTCACATTGTTCTTGCCAATCATCTCTGCAGAGGGAGAATCACCGCAAACTCCAAAACACGCTGCAGATCTTACGGGGGGAAGGATTTCTTGGCAATTCAGGAAGCTGCTACTGGCAGCAGTTTGCAGTTGTGTAATGTCCTATGTAATGCACACAATATTTTGCCGATTTCCAGAAATGGCCCAAAATCGAATTCGGAATCGAGATAGGAGGATTGTCAGGCAGATAGCAAGGCTAAGAGGGCAACTGAACGGAGTAAACGCCGATATCGTAGGAACCAACACCCAATTTGGACACTTGTACAGAGAGATCGTTCGACGACAAGAGGACAACACGCGTCGATGGGTTATTCAACGGAGACTGAACAGAGAACTCAATGACAGAATCACCTTTCACTGGAATCAACATATGGAGCTTGTCCGACGCGTTCAACACAATACACAGTTGGTTTCTGCTGAGGAGGATGGCGGAAATGTGGAGAACCAGAATGACGATCAGTTGATAACTTTGGGAAATGGAACTCACAATTTTTTGGCGGAATCTGGAGGTCTGGGGACAGACGATCTATTAGAAGGGGAGGCCGCTCAATGAAACATTTAATCAAACCGAGATATACTTATATACTGTATGTACGTACCCGCTACTTGGTCAATATTTTGCTCTACTTGTATTTTTATACCCTATTCAAATACGAGGACGTATTTCCTTATAAAAGGGAAGGTGTAGCAGAAGTGATTTATTAATCTGCTATGTTAGGCTGGTACATGGTATGTGTTGGTATATTTAGCTGGAAGTCTTGTGCTGATGTTTTGACTGGCTGGAGTGCGTGTACAGAGATAGAGAGAGTAAAGTTAGTTGGTGCTAGAGCGGGCCTCGGAACCGGTTGTTACAGAGACCATTAGGACCCACTTGCCATAGATCAACCACTTTGCAGAAGTTTTTGGCAGTATCTTGATGTACAGCATGCAGAATCTGTTGGCGCCAATGAAAAATGTTGTCAATAGAGTTTCAACATCTGTTAGCATGACGTCAGCATGCTCTAACATTTTCAGCTCCTCAGGCAGATCTTCAAGAAGTCCACGAATCTTCGATCTGGTGGCCAGGCTTGGCAACTTAGGTTGTGAAAGATTTGTACTGTTTATAACATAATCTGTTTGTCATTGTTTGTGTGTTCTTTGTTACAATAAACTCTTCATTAGGTGCATGACATTCGTTTTTGTTGTGTTGTGTGGGCCAACCTCTCTATCATTCTTCAAGCCAAGCACCACCAAGCCCAAGTTCCATACCCACAAGCTAACCAGTCCAGTGTACAAATGCCTACCCAGTTCTATGCCCATCCAAGCAGAGTGGTGCCATTCGTTTCCGCCATTTGTTTCACAAGCCTCATGTCCATGAGTTCCACATGTCCTTCAAGCAGAGCCCAAGTGAATACAACCCCACCGAATGCCATCTCTCCATTCCCCGTCTCTCCGTTTTCCAGCTCTGGTGTGATGAAAGATTGGTACAGTTTATAACACTCACTCATCTAATCTGTTTGTCGTTATTTGTGTGTTCTTTGTTACAGAAAACTTCATTTGTGACCATGCTCACATATATCCACCAATTTTTATTCTTCTGAGTGCTCATCACTCAAAGCAAAAACTGCATAATGTGTCTTGCATGGGCCTCCTTGATGTACAGTACAACCCAGGAAATGATAGCCAAAGTTTCTGAGACGACCAAAGTTTCGGGCCAAGTTTCTGTATCTTTTATTTGGGCTAGTTTCTGGCCAAACGTTTCTGACCTTACTCTCTGCAGTTTCTGGCGTTTCTGGGTTTCTGTCCCAGATTCTCGCTCCATGTCAAAAGTGACAAGCAGGGGCGCGATAAACAATAGCTTGGCCCGGGAGGCCACCTAATTGTGCAATTAATCCGATTGGCGCCTGCTGCTAGGCTTACATAAACTAACACAGAAAGCGGACACCTGGCCGGCCTTTTGGCAAGTTTCTGGCCGGTTTTCTGAAACCCCAGAAACTTGGTCTGACAGAAACTTTGGCTATCATTTTCTTGGTTGTACTGTACATTGTCGTGTGAGTGAGTATACGTATGTATTGTATGATTGCACATACGCGTTTCAGGTGTGATTCAGGTATTTACATACTATGCTGTTTTATAGAGGTGTCACCCCTTGGTTATGTTAGATGTCTGCTATGACTGGCACGGCACCAATACCGATCCACTCCCGGCCAGTCATTGTTGCTAGTCCTGCCCGTTGATTACTGTTGCTGTGCGGTACCTTGCTGATAAACCGCATTTGTTGAAACAGCCTGCCACTCGAGCCACAACATTGGCAGATGATCGGTGTCAATTCGACTCAGTGTGGACGGCAACAATCAGACGGTCGAGTCACTCTCCACCGGCGGTCAATTCACACTCATCACAGAGGGCAACGCGTTTCTTTTCGGCAGCAGAAAAAAGACAACTCATCTCGGTCGTGAGTTTGAGTACCATCTTCGCATCTTCGTTCCGGCCAGAAGAGTTGCAGCGTCACACCAACGCACCATGCATTATTGGTTGTGCACACGTGCCAGATGGCGGATGAGCAGCTAGCAGTAGGACACAATGGTGTCCCGACTGCAGACAACCAGCGAGGATGGAGCATCCCAGATCTTCAACCGTTTTGGCCAGCCGGCCATTCAGAGCCAACACGATCGTGGGAGGACTTCATTTTCGAAATGGACCTGTGGGTGAAACAACAAGAGATGAGGCTCAATCACCAGATGTCAGACCATGCGAAAAACTCAGCAATCACCAGCCGACTGGGACCTGAGGCCATACGGCGCTTCAGGGACACTGTCACCATGGATCGGGCTACTACACCACACCAGCACTACCGAGCAGAGCTGACCAAGCTGTTCAAAACCAAACGATCGACAGTTCGGGCGTACAAGGATTTCACATCCATCCAACATTACCCCGGGGAAACAGCCAACAAACTGTTGTGTCGCCTCAGACAATCGCTACAACAGTGCAGTCTGGAGAACAAGAATGGCAACTATTTTTTGGCACTTCAACTCGTGTGTGCAATTGGGTCTACCTACAACCCACTACAGGAACAGCTGTTAGCCAAACCGGAACCAGACCTGGATGAATTTTTCAACCTTCTCCAGGCAGCTGAAACTGCCAAAGCCGATCAAGCAGCCATCAAGGAGACCGCAAAACCAGTCAACTCCACTGTTGCCGCAGTCAACAAACAGAAGCCAACGCAAAGTGGAAAGAAGAAGAGGTGGGGTAGTGGTCAGAATAAGCAGTCACAGCAGGGATCAAAATGCAGCTACTGTGGCAGAAACAGGCACCAAACGTGGAAGCAGTGTCCGGCAAAGGACAAGACCTGCAACCACTGTGGCAAGATGGGCCATTTTGAGTCAGTCTGTCGGCAGAGAACCCGTCAGAGTCCTGTTTCAACCAAGTCAGTTGGGGGTATCAGAGTTGGTGCTGTACAGCAACAGGATTTTCGGTTGGTAGTGCAAGTCAAACCGCCTAGCCAACCACCCAAGATGGTCACCTGTGCTGTTGACAGTCAAGCCGACGTTTCTGGACTGCCAGAGCCATTGGTCAGGGATCTCTTCCCGGGCTTGGAGTCTACACCTACCGACTGCCAGCTTCGCAACTTTGACTGCACCACTATCAAGGGCACTATGCGGGTGTTCCCTTGTAAAATCACCTTCAATGGCCGATCAGCAGAAGCCAAGTTCTTCATCTTGCCAGCTCAGTGTAGTGCTGTGCTAGGCAAGGACTGCATCCAGGCTCTGAACCTGCAACTCTCTGGTCAGGATCTCACTGTTTGCACAGTGAAGGAACAGATGACACATCAACAACCCTCACCCGGTGTGGAGGCAGCAGGAGCTGGATCACAGAGGGACTACCACACGCACATTGCTCAGCAGTTCCCTAGTCTTCTCAGTCCAGGAATGGGTCTCATTCCCAACCTCAAGCATTGAATTGAGTTGGAACCCAGCATGCAGCCATGTGAGTGCAAGCTTCGATCGATTCTAATCTACAGGCAGGAGGGGACACTCAAGGCAATTCAAGAATTGGCAGACCTGGGAATCTGGACCAAGGTTGATCGGGCCACTTGTGTCAACCCAATGGTTGCTGCAGACAAGCCAGATGGTTCAGTTCGAGTGACCACCGATTTTACACGCCTCAACAAGTTTGTGAAGCCCACTTCCAAACATTAGAGATGTTCACCAGCACCTCGCGAAATCCAAGATTTTCTCCAGCTTGGATTTGGTCAAGTTCTACCACAACATTGAACTACGTGAGGACAGCAAGTCGTTGACTGCTACCATCACTCCTCTGGGCCTGTTTCAGTACAACAGGTTGCCCATGGGACTCTGTGATGCTGGGGCTGTGGCACAAAAGTTCATCTTTGAGCTTCTTCAAGACATACCTGGGTGCACTCCCTATGTGGATGATATCATCATCAATGCACCAGACAAGCAGACTCACGACCAGACTCTCATGCAAGTGTTGGATCAACTGCATCGAGCTAACCTTCAACTCAATCTGAAGAAATGCAGATTTGGCCAGCCTGAAATCAAGTTTCTGGGTCGCGTGGTGTCACATGGAAAGATCAAGCCTGCTAGGGAGAACCTACAGCCAATCATCGACTTTCCTGTGCCACAGAACACCAAGGAAGTGCAACGATTTCTGGGGATGCTGAATTACCAATCAGAGTACATTCCAGCTCTCCACCAGATGGCGGAACCACTGCGAGCTCTCACAAGAAAGGCCAAGAGCAAAACCGGCAAGATGAACCAGCAGTATGTGAAGTTCACTTGGGGCACTCAACAGCAGATGGCTTTCAACAGTCTCAAGCAAGTTGTGTCTAAGGATCTACGATTGGCCCTGTTTGATCCCAACAGGAGGACGATCCTCACTACAGATGCAAGTGATTGTGGTATTGGCGCCACTCTAAGTCAGATACAACCAGATGGCACTGAGAGACCAGTGGCCTATGGCAGCCATACCTTGGATGAGTGCCAACGGAACTACTCTGCCAGTGAGCGAGAGGCACTAGCTGCAGTGTACTTCAGAGAGTACTGGGAAAAGTTCCTGTTGGGCCGTCACTTCACGCTCAGAACAGACCACCAAGCACTCACTTCTCTTTTGAAGCAGTATGGAACTGGTCGCAAGAGTGGCAAGTTCGAGAGATGGTTTGAGCAACTCAGTGTGTTCAACTACACAGTGCAACACACACCTGGAAAAGCAAACGTTGTTGCTGATGCACTCAGCAGGATTCCTGAGTCAAACTGCAGGTCGCGCAGTGCCAAGGACGTTCTGACGTTTCCTTGCAGAGTTGGTTACTCGGCATGCGCAGCCCAAGCTCTCCATCAGCATGTGGGTGTGCCTGACCCATATGTGCGTGCACTTCACGCTGTGACAGAAACACCAAAGGGACCGACCTGGCGCTGCCTACAACAGACAACTGCTCGAGATATGTCTCTGCAGTTAGTCATCAAACACCTGAAGGCTGGAACGCCAAAGAAGCAATTGCCATTGTCAATACAACCCTACAAGTCAGTCTGGGACACGTCTGCAAAATCATCTCTGTGGAGGATGGTTGTGTCACCAGAGAAGGCAGAATTGTGGCTCCTCAGGCGATGTGGCAAACGATTTTGCAGCTTGCGCACAAGGGTCACCCTGGGATTGACAGGATGAAGCGATTGCTCAGAACAACTTACTGGTGGCCGGGAATCGATTCACAAGCCACTCAGATGGTCAAGCTGTGTCAACCTTGTGAGCAAAGTTCCAAGTCTACTGCACGTGTCAAGCAACCAGTTCAGGAGTGACCAAGACCTACAACTCCTTGGACTGAGCTGGCTATCGACATCACTGGTCGGTTTGCCAATGCACCCAACGGCCGTGGATACTGCATTGTGCTTATCGATTACATGTCCAGCTTCCCTGAGACACTGTGGACTGAGGACATCACTAGTTCCACCATTATCAACTGGCTCAAGGACGTGTTCGCTCGCTATGGACACCCTTCGCAGATTTTGAGTGACAATGGTCCTCAATTCACCAGCTACGAGTTTGTGAACTACCTAGCCAGTCGTGGAATTCGCCACATGAGAATCACGCCCTACAGTCTTGAACGGAATGGACTGGTAGAACGATTCAATGGCACACTCAAGGGCATCATCGAGACTCTGCCTGCAGACCCTACTCAACAGCAATGGGACAGAGTCACCTGCGATTTTTTGGGCAGTTATCATGCTACTCCACTGGGTCAAGGCAAAAGTCCGGCAGAACTGATGTTCAACCATCAGGCTCGATTACCATTCCAGTTCGCAACACCGCCACCATCACAAGATGCTGTCACTCCTACCAAGACAACTCATCCAAAGCCAGACACTCCCATTGATCGCAAGCTCATTGGCAAACTCCGATACCCTGGTCCTTATCAGAAGGGGGAGAAGGTGCGCATGAAATGACCAGCTGTGCAAGTGTGCAAGGGTCAAACGCCATACACCAAGCCACTGATGGTCACGGAGGTCTTGGGCTACTGGACCTATCGGTTGGAAGATGGGCAGATTGTCAATGCAAGGCACTGCAAAAGACACTACACTGCGCCAACCATGGAGGAAGATGACATGCAGTCAGCATTTGAGGACGAAGTGGCTGGAGGACGAATGCCACGGGCTCAAGGGCCTCCACAACAGCCAGCACCTCAGCCAGGAACACCGTACTTTGCACCTCCGCAGCGGCGATACAACCTTAGAAACTGGCAGGACATTCAGCCTCCTAGAAGACTAATTTATGATATCTGATATCGTCGCTCTGTCTAGTTTTGTTCTGTCGGTGCACCGCCTCTTCTCTGGAGGAGGGGGGTGGTGTCGTGTGAGTGAGTATACATACAACGTATGTATTGTATGATTGCATGTATGCATTTCAGGTGTGATTCAGGTATTTACATACTATGGTGTTTTATAGAGGTGTCACCCCTCGGTTATGTTAGATGTCTGCTATGACTGGCACAGCACTGATACTGATCCACTGCCGGCCAGTCATTGTTGCTAGTCCTGCCCGTTGATTACTGTTGCCGTGCGGTACCTTGCTGATAAACCGCATTTGTTGAAACAGCCTGCCACACAAGCCACAACATACATGTGCAGGAAAGTCAAGTTTCAAGTACCGTTTGAACTGTTTCAACCCAAATTGAATTGCAGCATGCTGTTCAACCTGTGTCAGGATTGTAAACAAACAATCGAAGGTTTCAACCCCATCTGTTGTTCTGTTGTCTAGCCCTGTCACACTTTTTTCTGCAGTGAAGCCGCAAATACCGTCACAAGCTTGTAGAGGACTCGCTCACAAGGTGCATGTTTGTAGCCAATCTCAGAGCAGTACACTTGGTAAAGCTTGATTAGATGGGTAGTAGACACTGTTTGGAGGCAGTTTGGTTTTTCAATTCTCTCTTCACTGTCACACTTTAGGGTTCTGCTGTGGGTTATATCTTGCAGGTATTCTGACTCCAAGATGTGATCCCATAGATTGAGTACTTGGTTTGGAGCTGCAAATGTTAGAATCGCCACAATGCCGCTTGAACAGGTTAAAGGTTTATTACAACGCACATAAACACGGGAAAGACCAGTAAAGAACCCATAAAGGGCCACATGCAACACAATCACCTCACCGGGGACGAACCCCTACTATGTGTCTAACGCTGGGTGCATGGAAGACAGAGTTGCCACCACTACACCACAGACAAGGCAGACATGTTGCAGTCAGTCTCTTCTGCTCTCGTGCATCAAGGTTATCAAAGTGCTTTGCTAACTGGTACTTCAGTTGCACTGGTGTCTGGACTACAAACTCTGCATTGCAGTAGAAGACGGTAGAGCCATTGGCTCTCCACTGTCAGCTTTTGGTAGTCTCATTTTTTGTGCTGAGCACAGCATGCAGTTCAACCCAATACAGAATAATGAATTCCCATCTTTTCTAGATGTTTATGCTTGTATTATGCACAGGAATAGTTCTGGAATCTGACAACAGAAAACCATTTTTGCTGGTATACTAGCTCTATTGTCTAACATAAATACATCAAATTAATCTACAAATCAAGTCCTCTTCAACGGTATAAGCCATTTTGTAAAAGGAATACATCAGACGAAACACCAGTCATTTGAATGTGTTGGTTAAAACCGAAAAAGTAAAAAATAGGCAGAATTTTACTGACACACAAATTCCAGAGGCTATAAAGTGGCCGTCTACCATCGATGACCCCCCAATATTTTTTATGGATCGAAAGCTTATGTTACGAAGTGTTTAGAACTGTATACAGCACCGAATGAATTTGCCTAGTTTTTGAGATATGCTCGATTGAAATTTTCAAGTGCTGAAAAATCGCATTTTTCGAAGGTTCTGGTTGAAACGAAGAACACCACGAGATTCAGCGTTCCCGTTTTGACTAATTTAAAGTATTTAATTTCACTGATTCAGAAAAAATAATTTGGTTTGGCTCAAAAAGGTTTCCCCAACCATAACTATGGTACAAATTTAGCTAGGAAAATTTGCATACCAGATTCGTTTTCTACATCGAAAACTGTCCTAGAGTTCCAATATTAGAACTTTCAAAAACGATTTTGAATTTTTTTTGACCCGCCAGTGTATCACTTTTGGCCCGTTTTCTCATGCAGAGACAATTAAGGCAGAAACTTACTTTAATTTAATTAAAATTATAATTTACTTACCAAATAATTTACTTGTATTAGTAAATTTCTGACAAATATAATTACAATTATAATTATAATTTACTTAGCAACAGTAGATATAATTCCTACTCTATAGTCTTCGCGCCTCATTATAGCAATTTTACTTCGCAAACAAAGCTTAGGTTATGCAACAAGCCGTGAAAATTGCAAAAAATTGGCAAACATTGTGTATTTTGGTCGTTAGCAGATCGATTAGCGAAAGAAAAACCATATGTTTTCTGCACAGGTGCGGCGAGCTACATATTGCAGAAGCTTTTACTCAGTAAACAACTCAGTAAATTACCGAGTACTGAGTTTACCAATTTTTTTTCTAATTGAGTAATTCAAAATTGAAACTCGGTATTCAGTAAGTAAAATTAAGAAAAATTTTTACCAGTAAGTAAAAGTACTTACTTTAATTCAAAATAACTAAGTACCGAGTAACTTTTACTGAGTAAATTTGCTGGGAACAACACTGGTTGGTTGTCGGCTTTCTTTGCGCAGCAGAATTGCAAACAGACTATCAGACGCAAAGACTATAGAAGTAAAAACTATATCTACTACTATTAGCTATATTTTGATTGACGCTTTTTGCATCAGCCTGATGAACTGTGAGGAAATGGCGAAAATTAGAACAGATCTTCACCTACCAAATTGGCCAGGCTTTTCATCTAAAGCCACATGCTCTAGTCACTTTGTATAGTGTGCATATTTTAAGGCTTTCCATGCATGCCAATTAGCACAATAAATAATGTAAAATAACACAAAACATGATTAAAATTCTGAACAGTCGAGCTACATTATCTTAAACTCATCAATCAGCAATGAAAAAGGATTCTAGTAGCTAAAAACTGTATCAGGTAAACATTTTCAGATAAATTGTATATTTCTGAATTTTGAAGGTTTTACCGAGTTTACTGAATTGTTTACTGAGTACTTACCGGGTTTTCTTTGAAAAACCCAGTACTTACTCATACTTACTGAATTTCAAAAAATCTGGATTTTCTTACTGAATACTTACCGAGTTTTAGAAATTTGAGCTAGGCACAACACTGCAACCAACTCTTTGCAGCAAGAAACTTGCCGCACCGAGAGGATGAGCCACTACAACCGGTAGGGATGCAGGGGCCGCCGTGACTCAGAGGCAGCGAGCTAAACTAGCGAGCAAGCTACCTGGGCATTGGTATATTTCAGGTGGTTTTGCTCAAAAATACCCAGTTTCGAGTATCGGTATGGGTATACCCGATCAACACTACTTCTTGTGCAGAGACGGTTATGACCAAACATTTCCAGTTCCATATGTTAATGACAGTGCCATTGCTCTGGCTTTTAAAATTGTCAGTAAGGTTGTGCCATTGTCATTAAAGTTGTTATGTGATAGGACATGCCAGAAAATCGATTCAAACACCGATTTGTAGTAACTTTTTATATTTGTGTGCAACTTGCGTCTGGTATATCCACTAAGAGAAAAAAAGACATCTGAATATCCTATGCACCATAAACAGTTGAAACATAAGCAGTAGTCTGGTCTGAAAGACCACTGACAAGGCACTGCATAGATGTTCATAGGGAAAGAAAACAACAATTTGTTCATGTAAAGTTCGAGCGATCTTTCAGTTGGTTGCCTGTCAATTGACATGAATTCATTGCTCAGTTTAAGATCAATGTTATGCTGTTTAAAGCGTGTAATGTTAATCATGTAAATACTGGGCACTAATCCTTCTGGTATATTAAAAGTGGCCCCATTGATGATACCTGAATGAAACCAATTTGGGTATTCTGGGATCCCAGTGGCATAATCAGAGCTAACGTATAAAGCACTGGTAACTCCAACAAAGTGCTCAGGTCGAAACAATGAGAATTGGCTCCACAACTCACTTGGATCATTGAGAAAAATGGTGTCGGTATCAACAAAAATGGCTGCATCCAATTCAGCAAAGACTTGGTGGAGGAAGAGAGTGATCATACTACAAGAACCAGTGAGATAGGTGTTCCGGACTCCAGACCTGGCCCATGCTCTCTGAACGTTTATAATGTGGGCTTTTATAAAGGATTTCCTTGATTTTGGTGCATATTCCTGAAGCATCTCTTTCACTATTGGCTGCATGTTTGCTGCAACAATTATGTGTAGATGGAACTGTTGGTGAGCAAACAAAAACATAGACTTAAGCAAAGCTCTTGCTTCATGCAACATATCTTTATCGCAAATAACAATAACATAGTGTTGCCTGGTATAACGCACCAGTGCATGGCCTCTATTTTCCGTTGGTAGGGCACGTAATGACAAGCTGGCTACCAATAGATCAAAAAACACACCACGGTTTCTCATACCACATTCATATTCAACAAGCATGTATTTGCATGCAAATATTATGAGTATACATGAGCATGCAACACAGAGCATAAGAATTATTTTATGCCTACATCGACCCAAGCCATGTCTTGCAAGCATAATGGAGACTAACACTTCTAAAAGTCACTCTTTTGCAGACACGGGCTAGCATTTTGGCTGAGGGGGTAGAATTTTCACTCCCTGAGGGGGTGGAGGAGGGTAGGAGAGGAGCACCTGAAGGGGGCTGAGTGGGTAGCTTAAAAATTCGTCTTTATGCAAAATAAGCGCATTTTCGCATTTTCAGCATTTTTACGTCCAATGGCACCATTTTGTACTTTTTTGACAAAATTTAGTGCTTATTCTTACAAATAATACGTTTATTTTCAAATAACACATGTTAGAATATAATCGCACTAGTGATGT